>VACF01002278.1:0-177836 GCA_006891605.1 Pleurozium schreberi
TTTTTGGTGAAATCTCATCACCATCAACTCTTCCCAAATGGCCAATTTTTAATTTTTGAAAAAAATTATTTTCCTATTTTTTACAAATTAAAATGTCAAAATACCTATTTTCATGAGATTTTGCATTTTTCTAGTTCACCTAATTAGAAATTTTTTCTATGCTTTTCCTTCCCAAGGTACCTTCTTCTTAAACGTATATACATTAAATGTATTTTTCATATTTAAATTTTTTTTTTTTTCTAATTTTATAGTACTCCCAAAAAATCATGAGTACAGTAGCCAAAGTGTCCAAAAAATGGCAGGTGTTTCTTGCAATGACCCAACATGCAATAGCAAATGCTCAAAGCAAGAATTTATCCTTCATGTAAGCTAGGAATTGAACAAAGTTAGAACACCTCAATCTTTAGAATTTGAATGTGTACTTCCTTCACTACTTAATTTATCTTCAAGACTAAACAAATGAGAACTCTCAACATCTAGTGAATAATATGGTGCACCACCATAGTGCTTAGCAAAGTTATCTAACCCAATCTTTGGACATGTTTCTTGTCTTTTTTATTGAATTGAAGGAATATTCAAGATGAAAGCTTTTCCAACAATGACTTCTTCTATTATTCACTAGATGTCAATGACTTATTTATCATTTTCAATAGATGTGAGTGGTTTATCTATCATATCACTAGATGTTAGTGATTTACCTATCATATTCACTCAATGTTAGTGACTTTGCCTATCATATTCACTAGATATCAATGTCTCTTGCTGTTATTTAGTAGATGTCAATGATTCCTCCTATTAATAGCAATTGTGACTACATAATACAATCTGTCTATAAAGGGCCTTCCATTCAAAGCACACCAATAAATTGTAAACAATCCTCATTATAATCAACTAAAGAAGTTGGTGAGAAGGAGAAAAAGAAAAGAAGTGATATAAGTCCTTCAAAGGACGGTGAGATATTTTTAGGCTTGTTACAAATGTAAAAATCTACCTCCTATTTTAGATCATCACTTTTGTTTTTTTGTAAGTCAGGACCACTTCTATCTTTGAATTCAAGGTCTACGATCCTAAATACAAATTCAAGATTTCCAAATTTTTCATCAACAATAATTCAATAAATAATTTTTTCCTTTAATTTTCTAGAGATAAAAATTTGGAGCTATATTTTGGAAATTTCATCAAATCTCAATAGATACCTCTTTCTATACTTAAGCTTTTTGAAGATTAAATAAATGTGAATTCTCAACATCTAGTGAATAATATGGAGAGCCATAATAGTGCCTAGCAAAGTTTTCCAATCCAATTACTCCACATGTTTCTTGTCTTTTTCATCAAGTTGAGGTATTAATATTCAAGATGAAAGGTTTTCCTAGTGTCACTCCCTCTATTATTCACTAATTATCATTAACTTACCTATTATGTATTTATATTCACTGGATATCAATGACTTTTGCCTATCATATTGATTAGGTGTCAATGACTTTAACAAAATATTACTCACTATATGTTAGTGATTCCCTCTATTATTTGCTAGATGTCAATGGCTCCCCGTATTATTCACTAAATGTGAGTGACTCCCTCCTTTATTTGCTAGATGTCAGTAGATCTCTCTATTATATAGTAATTGAGTGACTCTATCTAATGTGATTTGTGTATAGAAGGGCGTTGCATTCAAAGCATACCAATGCAGAGTTGTAGACAATCTTCCTTACAATCAACTATAAAAGTGAGAAGGAGAATAAAGAAAAGTGCTACAAGACTTTAAACAAAAGGTGAGATATTTTTTTAGGCGTGTCACAAATGTAAAAATATACCTCCTACTTTGGATCATCAATTTTGTTATTTTAGGTCATGATCACTCCTATCTTTAAATTTGGGGTTAATGATTCAAAATATAAATTCAAGAGTTACAAATTTTTCATACATAGTAAGAAAAAATTGTGTGTTTTCCTGGTAGGGTTGTCATACCAAACGGACGTCCTGTTCCCCCGTCCGTCCGATCACTCCAATCCGTCCGGTATGACAACCCTGTTTCCTAGAGGTAAAATTTTGGAGATTTTTTTCCAAATTTTTTCCCTCTCACAGTAGGTTTATAGAGTCATAAACTCAGAACTCTAATATAATGGTGTATATAAAAAAAAAAAGTAATATTTTCATTGTAATCTTAAAAACACATAATATTCATGCCTCCAATAAGGTGCTAGGAATATATTAGTCAACCACTGTATCAAAAGTCAAATGGATTTTTAGTTGGTGTACGGTACTGAGCAACGGAGATTGATTGATTAACCCCCTYATTTCTCCAGCTAGTTGTAAATATAAAAAGTTGTCCTTAATTTTGTGCCGCATTGATATTGTACATCTTCACCAGTTCACCTAAATTGAAGTCTCTAATTCCAATTATGAATTTAAACTTTCCATATTTTAAAATTGATGGCAAATACAAAAATCCAGTGTTTCTCCAAGGATCAAATGCAAGGGGGAGTGAGGGGATCAATGCAAGGGTAATGAAGTGGTCCACCTTGGCCAAGGTCATAACATTGTTTACCAATGAGGTAAGGGCCCCTTTTCCATTTTTGACAAAAGGATCCCTACAGTGGCCATAATTGTTTTATGTTGCACTTCAACCAATCTCAACCTTCATTATAGAAAATTTGGGGCCTCTACAAGATTGTTTGACTTTGAACCACCAATCAAATAGCCCACTAGAGGTCCCAAATTTTCTTTAATGTATGTTAATATAGAGGAAGTCTCTCCAACCCATCTGAGGATCAGGATCATTGCCTTGGTTATTCAATGTTATGGGTAGAGTTACCTACCTCTCGCTGGGGCTCTTGAAATTACTCCCAGTATCCTGGTTACATCGTTATATCCTTGTGTTGAAAATAAAATTTTCAAATGTGACTGCAGCAGTATACTAATGATGGTAAATAGTGTTACCCATACTAATTATTTTAGAAATGCTATAGGGTGATTGCAAGAAACACTTGTCGATTTTGTTGCGTTTGGCTGATTTTTTTGGGAGTACTTTAAAATTAGAAAATTAATTTTTAAATTTTCAAGAAAAACACGATATTCATCATATTGAGAGAATTCTCTAAATTTGAGAGGTGGAAGAATAGGAAATGAATTGACAATGAAAAAATTGTTGGGAAAACAACAATTTCCAATAAATAGAGTGAGAATGTTTTTAAAATTAAGACTATTTAGGTCGAATCGACCTAAATAGTTTGAAAAGACAAGCTTGATTTGACTCTTTAGTTCAAATTGACCTAAATGGTTTGAAAAAACAAGCTTGAATTTGACTATTTAGGTCGAATCAACCTAAATATTTTGTTTGTCTTTCTGATCTATTTAGATTGTCTTTTCAAACTATTTAGGTTGATTTGACCTAAAGAGTCAAATCAAGCTTTTCTTTTCAAACTATTTAAGTCGATTTGATCTAAATAGTCAAATCCAACCTGTCTTTTCAAACTATATAGGTCAATTTGACCTAAATAATCTCAATTTTAAAAATATTTTCACTCTCATTTTAATGAAAATTGTTGTTTTATCAATGATAGCACCTAAATCAACCTAAATGGACATGGTTAATTTGAGAGGTCTCTAATCTCTCAAAACAATGAATATTGTGTTAACTAGAAAGTTTAGGGGGTATAGTTGTTCACTAAAATAAAAACCGTCCCCCGTGTCACCCTCCCTATTCCCTGTCTTTAAAAAGTGTACAATGCTAGTGTGCACCAAACGGTTGAAGCATCGAAGTATGATTGTTTCAGCTACCATTGGAAATTTGGTAGTTCCTAAGGAAAAGAGGCCATTTTTCTATCAAAAATGACTTTGAACTGCCATTTTTGCTGCGTTCACCCAAAAAAGAAAAGAAACATTTTTTTTCAAAATCTAACCATAAGGTCTTATACTTCACTTGTTTGAGATCATGTGATAAAAATCTCATGAAGTTTGATCATACGGATTGAAAGATATTAGAATTCAACATTGAAAAAATGAAGTTTCTTAAAAGTTGGCTTGCAAATTTAGATGACTTCAACTACCATTTGTAGAAAGAATTGCACTACAAACTTTGAATTTGAAATTTTTTTGTGTTGAAGAATTTTGTCAAGAGTCTAGGAATAAAATTCCAACAAAAAAACACTTGATTTTCATTCTTTAAGAATTTGTTGAGTAGAAGTAGGTTCCTAAATCATTAATAGCTCTAAGATGGGATTAAAAACCAATGATCCCAATGGTAAGATTGTTCCAACAAGAAAATTTAATCTTTTCAAACAATTATTTTGAAAAATTGTGAAAAATGCATTCAAGGATGGAAATTTGTAAGTTCTTTTTTCAAGAAGATGCTCTAATTGTCCAAAAAATACAATTGTCCATAACTTTCACATAACAAATCCAAATGGAATGAATCAAAGCTCTCCATGTGTACAAAATTATAGTCTACAAGAAATTCTTATGTTTTACTTTCTTTTATTTTTTTGGTGTGAGGTGGTTTTTGCCCGTTGCACCTAAAAAAATGACATTTTGTGCCATAGCTTTTGCTCTCAGTCACCAATTGAAAAAAAAATTACATTCCCACGAACTTAATGTGTTTTTCTATCTTCGCAAAAAAATTCAAAAAATCAAGTTAAATATTGAGAACATACAAGCGTGCTCAAGTTCCATTTTGTCCCCCTACAGGACAATGGGACTTTAGGGGTGAATGGCGGATTTGGATTTGTAGAAAATGTAAATAGTCATTGGGTTAATCTTTGAGGGACAATTGTCCATTGAACAAACATTTGAAAAGGTGAATTTTCAGATGGGAATAGGCTCCTATGAAATCAATTTTGTTCAAATGTTTACAAAATTTTGATGCAAAGTGTGAACATGCACTCATGTACCTTTTTATTATATATACATGCTAATTGGGTGCTTGTGATAAAAGTTTTGCAATTCAGTCTAGGCAATTTGGACATCTTTTGCTAATGCCCTTGCGGACTCATGAAATTTTTTCTTATATGTATTTCAAATGTTTGTCTCTAACTTTTTTTTTGTTTGATTTCAAATTTTAAAAAATTCCGTTGAGCAAGAAATCATCAAAAAATGACTAATAAATGGAATTTCAAGTAACCCATCGCAATAGTTGAAATCTTGGCAATACTTGAAATTCCATTGAAATTCATCCTTGCATTACAAGTCGATTTGAAATAAGCTAAACTCCATATTTGCTCTTCAAATTTTCCATAAGTGAAACTGACATTATATGCATATGAATGGTAAAAGTCTTCATTTTGGTATAGAGCAAAACTTTGTTCCAAGAGGGCTCGGAATTTTGTTGACCATTTTGCAAGAATGAAATAAAGTATTAAAGTTTTTTTTCACTTTAAACATTAGATGTTTTTTCAGCCCCGCAAGAGCCTGTTTCGGGGCTGTTCCCTGAAACTGTTCCCTGCTTAGTATTTGTTTGACATTTATTACCAAGAATCGCTTTTGATTCTGCGCAAAGCTGCTGTTGGTTTTTATAGGATACTGAATATGTCATTCAAAGTCCAGCTTTTAGCTCAAAAGATCCTGGGTCTGTAGAATATACACCTAGTCACCTGTCCAAGGAATTAAAATGTAATGGGGCATCACAAATTTGTCTTGGTGCCTCCTCATGCAGCTGCTTTTGGTCACATCAACGATCCCACCATCGCCAGGACCGTACCCTGGAGTTCCATCAGTGCCAGCCCAAACACCAGAAAGGGATGCGGTCCAAAAACCACTGGCGTCAGCAACGACAGAGAATGCAAATATTATTACAAGTAGTGAGTCCAAGGATGTTCTCGTTGCGGCCGATGAACGTATGGCCGACGCTGAGAGCACAGAGCTGAAAGAGTTGAAGGAATTGATGGATGTCGACACGGCACAACCTGCTGAAACCATTTCTTCGGAAGAAGGTTCAAGAGAGAGTGCACCAGAGGTGAAGGCCGACGAGCCTGGGCAGCCGGTTGCTGATGAGGCCAACACTTCAAGTGTACCTCTTAGTGAACAGGTCGACACTTTAAGTGAACCTCCATCTGACACTGCGAGTGCGCCCGTGGTGGATGACAATGAATCTAAAGAGGATGTTGTGGAATACAGCGCATAGGACATTATTGATTGTTACTCTTTGACCGCCACTATACTTTTTTATTTATGCAAAAGGTCGTTCATATGGTAGAAGATACTATTCTTCCTGTCAATTAAAGCAATTGCTCATACGTGCAGGTTTGATACATTTCCAGGAGGATATGAGAATGATAGAAAAACAGGTTTGGAGTGTAAAACAACATTTTTTGAATATTTTATGAATTGTCAAAGTTGAAAATCTTTCTCTCATCTATAATTTGTGTCATGTACAAGTGATGTTCAATTTTGTACCTCAACTGGAAGGAAATGGGATTATGACCCATTCACACCTGTGAGTAGATGCACTAATATTGCCCCTGTTGTAGGGAATTCACACAGTTCTGTATTTCACGTGTTCGTTCAAAACTATGTCTTTTTGTTGCTGCTTTCGTGATACTTTTTAGGATTCAATGATTACTACCCTGTTTGGAAGTGTCGAGAAGACGGAGAGACCAAATACAATCGCAGTACTACGGCATTATTGCAGATGTGTGAAACATACGCCAAGGGTGTAACTTGAATGCATCTTATTGCCTAAAATCCAAGCGCATGGCTGATTGTTAATTGTTATTTCCAGTCCCTGTAATCTTACAGTTACAAGCTAGAGTAACAAGACAACCAACATTCAGGTACTGGTACTTAGATTCACACCAAGCTTTGATTTGCTCTACTTTACAGATCGTCACATGGATTAGAACCACAAAAATAATTTACATGGATAAGTAACAATCTTGCACCGACCCTAAAGTAAAAAGAAATTCAGCAGAAATACTGCCATATTTCTGAGAGATTCCACATCTGTATCCAATTATCGAGAACACAGGGACTCCATGCACTGAAGGGCTTTTTCTCTTCAATTCAGTTTCAGCTAAAACCTAAATTACAGGCAATATTCTCTCATACAATGTTCCACTGGGTCTCCAAGGCATTGCAAATGCGAGCAATGGCCCACATTGCACTGAGAGGATACTCTGACACTGCAACAAGATCATCTATATAATCCACTTCAATCTTTCCATGCGACATTGCGCCCACCTGTTTCAGACATGCGCCTTAGAAAGTACAACAGATTCCATGACCAATAAGCTCTTAAGCCCAACAATTAAACAAACGCGCACCAAAAGGCACTGATCAAATAGGGTTCAATCTTAGGCGTTTCTAATAAAATGAAGTGTTAGAGATGAGGAAGACAAGCCGATTCAAAGGTCAAAAGGAAAGGCTTGAAAAAACACGCTGGTCTCGATAGAAATCTAAACTCACCACAAAGACGAGAGGWCTCGATTCTTTGGTCGCAGTTATGTACTCTCGCAATTGTACAACTTTAGGAGCACTGTATGACATCCCTGTGTAACAAGGAACAAAGAACAAAGGTTTCTAAGTCATTCTACATTCAAAGTAACATTGTACAAAAACTACACTGGTTTAGCCTATTTGTACAAGGGACACTATAACCTACCAAAATCACATTATCTTATATTAGTGCAGGTTGAAATATAACTGATTGTACGAATTTCCACAAGATGGTACTAAATTTTGCAGAATGAAAAATTTGCAGTGACGTTGATTTTGCGCAGTCACTAATAAAGTAAATCAGTATACCTGAAAGATATCGCAGCAACAAACAACTCTACACAGGAAGAAAATTGTAAGAGAGATTCTATGAAATACCTATTCGCCGGGCCCCGAGAGGCAGATGCCGAGTCACAGGTTGCTTCACCACTTTCATCAACTTGTCAGGCCCATTTGTTGCTCGAATGGTAAGCTTTTGGAGCAATTGCACTGCATACCATAAGCACACGAACGAAATTGCTGAGGGGACTAGAAGTGGTTATGAATAACATGCCAAATCGAATAAATACTAGATCTGAACATAATAATGAACTTCAACAGCAACAGTAATTTGCAGGAGACACACACTTGTAGTATTTTAGGTTAGTGAGGGGTGAAATAATTMGTTACTTGACATATACGAAACCGCAATTAATTAAAAGTAACACTTATATTGCGCGCATCAATAAGATAAATCAGAAAAATTCTTTTAATTTGTGGAGATACTAAAAAAAAATTGTTGTTCTATCTATGGGTTGGATTTGGTGTTACTAGAGTACATATTCTTTTTTAAATTACCAATGTGCAAGTGGTAATTTAGTGGTTGACCGAACCAAAACTGCATTGACTTTAGACTAAAATTGGATTTTCCAAAATAAAGTCATAGATTTTAAGAACACAAAAATCCCAAAAAATCCCCATGTCTAGAGAACCTCATTTTATTTCCATTTCAACAATTCTTACTCTAGAAATGGTAATATTTTGCTTGTTATCAAATTTTAAAGGAATTTAGAAATTTTATTTTCAAAATTTATAAGAAAATATTGGTGATAGTATTGGTGAATCTCATCATACAGATGGGATCTACAACTCTCAGTCTACATATTTTATTTGTATATCAATTCCAAAATATGTTTTCAAATAGCACTTTATAATGACGATAACGCAAATTGTCAATTTTGGAGATGAATAAGGACGTTCAAAGGTTAAAGCTTACCTCATGTTGAGTTTATTGTCTTAGTCCTTACAGTAATTTTAAAATAATAAATCAAAACGAGTTACCACGCCCCTCAGGCATGGCACTCAGGTTCTGATCCTCATGTGCGGGCCACTTTGGGTGCCACAATTGTTGGCTCCAATAGAAAGGAAAAGTAAAATGACACCCCCTCCCAGCTCGCCACCTGGATGGGGACGAAATCCATCCAGGGATGCCGGCTGGCTCAAAAGCCACATGTGCGAGGTACTACTGAGAAACACCTAGGATTTCAAACGAGCATACTCACGATAGTCGGAAGGAAACTCACAACGCTCAATTAGGGTTTGAAAAGAACAAGCTTGTCATAAGGTAATAAGACACCCCATTGCGGTTATTTCACCCATAGTGGTCACTAGGGTTTTTATTTTCGTTTTTTATAAAGTGCCATAGTGGCGATAGTAAATGTTATACTGGTGCTCCAAATTACAACATTCATCCACATATTGGATGTAAAGTATGGATTTTCATCCACAATATGGCAATTTCATCTAAGACTTTTTTTAAATTCAATTTTTTTTGGCGATTTCATCCAAGTTTTTTAACATTATTTTTGGCATTTTTTAGCCAATTTATTTTTCTAGTGCAATTTTTAGCACCAAAAAGCCAAAAAAAAAGCCCTAGTGGTCACTTATGAAGTAGCCCTATTGTGATTCTTTTAGTTTTGTGAGATCCTGGCCACAATCAATGTCTTACATGATAGTGATGAAGTGATTAGTGACCACATAAGACACTTCCAACTTTTCAGTGTGAAATTCATTACAAGGATGGACTTTTAGGCATTTCATGTTAGAAAATATTGTGATTGCATTAGGTAGTGAAATGACCATCATGGATTCAGATTTCGTTGGCTATGGGGTGGTTTATAGACCCTATTGGGCCATGGAAAACTGAACACTTCAAAAATTCCTAGCAAATTCATTCTTCAACAAAAAAATATAATTTCAATTGCACTTGGTGTTTCTCACTTTTGTCTTTTAAGTGGGGAAAAAATTGAAAATTTTCAACAATAGCGTAAGGCCAAATTCTGACCACAATGGATTGTCTTACCATAGGCAAAAGCAATTCGGGTCCGAAACGAGTAGAATGCTCAGAAGAAATTAGGGTTCGGAACAGGCTTGGAAGCAATTAGGGTTTTAGAAGAAAGATTGTGGGAGCGGAATTTCTCCATGAGTGTGCACTGCAAACATAAATACTTGAAGAGCTCATGGGAACATGGATGACTTTCTATTTCTCCAATGCAACTCCATCCAATGAAATTGATTAGTTAATTGAAGTATAATAATATTGATCTTTTGCATTTGACATGCACCATGAGGTCTAAGCCCACATTTAAAGTAAAACCTTTAAATCACTAAATATAGGTTTCACATTTGATAAAGGTACATTACAAAGTACAAACATAGATACAAGGTCTGTAAATGATTACTTGTTGTATACGAGGGGTCATCATATTAAAGGGTCAATTACATTCTTCAATACCAAAGCACCAATTTTTTTAGTATGGGATCTACTGTTGATTGTTTAGAGTTTATAATTTAAGATGTACATATAGTTATGAGAGTGTAGAATAATAATTTCAACTAAATTTTAGTTGTATGAATAATATATTTAATCTTAATGTTCAATATACTATGTTAAATCACATTAAAGTGCTTAGAGCCTTTTTAGCAACATTTTCTAATAAAATAATAAAATGATACAATTGCATATACTATGCATACCTTGGAATTTTGCAATATCTATGCATTTTACAACAAAACTTAAAGAAATAGTTTAAGTCATAATTATGTGTTCTATTTTTGTACAATGGCGTAGGCTTAACGATCCATGCCCTAAACCTTAAAAAACATTGCACCCGAGAAAAATAAATAAATAAATTTGTAGATGGCGGTCGCCCTCGTTGTAATGGGGTGGATTGTCTCATATCCAACCCATCCACCAGGTTGTCCACCCGTCCACCTGTCCACCCGTTCGTCTGTCCGCCCGTCTATTTGTTCATCCGCCTAACCGCAATTTTTTTTTTCTTTTGGCGGATGTTGGAAGGCATGGAGGTCGAGATGGGGTGGATTGTTTGGAATCCACCTCACACACCAAACCTTCCACCCGTTCGTTCATCTGTTCGCTTGTCCGTAGAAAATAAAAAAAAATTTAAAAAAAATTTAAAAATTGTTTTTTTTTGGCGGATGCTAGACGGCCTCGATGTTGTGATGGGGAAGACTGTTTGGGATTCGCCTCACACACCAGGCCGTCCGTCCGTCCTAAAAGAAATTTGTGGACTTTATACACTAGTAGAAAAACATGTCCTAAATAACTATCCTCAATGACTAAAAAGTGTCCACAATGATTCATTTGTAGTCATTGTGGACAATTTTCAGTCATTTAGGACAGTCATTTATAGCCTGTTTTCTACTAGTGATAGCGGACGATCCGACCAAATGACGGTGGACATCCGGGAGGCAACGCCCGCGGATGTTGGACGTCCAGACGTGACTCTAGACATCCAAACAACCCTAGATTGGGTCCAATAGTGTGAGAACCTTGCGTATAAATCTTCTACTGCCTTGAGGTGTTGCATCTATATTTGTTGCTCAATCTTTTCAACTCTTGTTTGAAGGGAATAGATTTTGTCATTTGAAGCTTGATTTTTGCATGCAAAAGTCGTAGTAGCTACAACGGTGTCTTTATTGTACTCTTCTAGCTTGTACAGTCTCTTCTCTATATTAGTGACCGATGTTGTTGCTTGCTTGTTGTCGTCTTTGACCAATGCCATCAATGATATTACAGACACCACTGCCGCTACAACAATGACAATCTTTGAGCTTTCGTTACCAGAGTCGTGGGCAATCTTCTCGACTTTCTCAACAGTTTCTCTACCCAAGTTTATTGATTCTAATTTCAATGGAGAGTGTGGTGCTGTGTGGCGTCCGATCATCCGAACGGTATGATAACATTTGGTGATGAATGGAATATGTTTAGACATTGTTTGAATCAACATATTGACATTGTTACATGTAAGTGGCTAATTTTTTAAATGAAATTGAGCTTTTCATATGAATATGTTTGTAACAAGTTTTATAGAATCTCACAGTGGATATGCAAACAGGTTAAAATTTTTTTTTATTGGAAACATACCTTTCTGGAACTCGACAATCCACAGCGTGTTGCTGCCGAAGAAATCTGCTGCGGGTACTGGGGGCGGCGAGAAGCCCGAGAAGCCTGTCAAGGAGAAGAAGGCCAAGGCTGAGAAGGCTGCCAAAGAGTGAACGGGCTCTGTCTCCTTGAGCACGTAAACTCAATTTTCAAATGGTGTTTTATAACACCGCCATTCTCAAGAATTCTCTCACTCCTTGGTACATCCTACAGTGCAGTTTCTTGTCTACCCCTCCTTTCTGGATCACGCCGGGGTGTGAGTTCAGTGCGTTCCCTTCAAATGGGTGTCTACGCAGATGCTGCTTCTAACTTCCGCTGTGTCATACTGGAGGTTGATTGTTTCTAGCATTACCATCGCAGGCCTCGGATTTTGGGCTGAAACATTCTGTTTCGTCATGGTCAGTCGTAATTGTCTTTCTCTTTGGCATTCGCTTGTTTGAACTGCTTCGATTTCTCAAGATGTGCTCCTGAACGGACACAATTTTCACAGGGCTTACAGGATCAAATGCATCTTCTGCCTCTTGGGTATGTTTATAGTCTTGGTTACCCACATATAGGCAAGATGGTAAGCAGACGCCTATGTAATCACTGACATGCTGACGTWGAATGGGTGTATGATTGTCTTCCCCACGAAATTTGCTTTGAGAGCCCTGGTGATGTGATTCTTGTTGCGATGAGCTGTGCCAAATAATTGATTGAGTCGAACTTGTAGGACCCTGTCAATGCATTTGTCCCGCTTCTGCAATTCGCCGAGTAAAAGCGCCTATGAGCGGCCGTTAGACCATGCTAAATACGAGTGCACCTGCTCCAATATCCCACATCGTTTGCAAGTGATGCTGGTAGAGTTCGGGTACAAGACCGTCCGGAGAAGGCCTCTGTTGGTACTCGGCCTTTCGAGGGTTAATGGCAGCAAGTCGATGATCGTTCCGAGATGACTTGCTGTGCTGACACCCCTGCCTATGAACACATTTCCATGTGGGATTCAAGCGACCCTACCTTGGCCGCTCCCACTAATTTTTGAATGCCCTCTGGGCACACAATCCAACACCAAACTGGACATTGCCATGTCCCATGGAGAAAAACACAACAAGCAAGTGACGCATTGATATTGGACAGACAGACATGAACAATTCTGGAAGTCCCTTGAGTTCATAGATCAAGGAATGGGTGTTACTAATAAGGTAGGCGAACCCAATACCAATTATTGACCTAATACCACCCAAATGTAGGTCTGTCATTGATTCTAGAGTAAGAATCTATGACAGTGATACATGCCTTATCTTCACTTATGTGGAATGCTGAAGAGGAACTTGGCGAGGAAACTTTGTATCTTCATTGGTTGAAGATCACTTTCTCGTGCGTGATAATGGATAAAGTAAGCATTTCAGCCTCTTAGATGTGGGAAAGTTGTGACCAAAACAATAGAAAATCATCAATTTTTTGTTATTTTGGGTTCTCGTTGTCACATATTGTTAAAATCAACAAAATTCTATACAGGCACCAACAAATTTTTGTTATTTTAGGTACTTCCATGTCTTTTGACCAAATCAACAAAAATTTAACAAATTGTGTAACCCCTCAAATCTATATAGTTTGTAGATTTCTAAAATCTATTACTTTTTTAGATGTTTGGAATCTAGAAACATCCTAGATGGTCTGGATTGCATGGTTTAAAAGGTAGATATGTCTTTGATTTTACAAATCTAGATATATCTTAGATTTTATATGTCTATACCTAAGGCCTTATTTATTAAAATGAGACATGTTCTCGTCTAGTTTTAAATATCTCTTCACTTTGGGTGGAAAAAGGTTTCATTAGATTGAGACTCTCCATTGAATTGAGACTTAGAAATGTCAAAATATGTATTTAGTTATTTTTCTACCATTACAAAAAGTACCACAAACCCAAAATTACATTTGGATTTACTAATTTCTTTGTAAAAGGGGAAACAAAATACTCAAAGACATTATGAAGTGAGACATTCTCTTAAATTGAGACTTACATATGTCAAAGTTTTAATCTATAAATCCAAGATATCAAAATTTAACATGAAAAACATGAAAAACACTTCAATTGAGACTTACACATGTCAAAGTTCTAATCTATAAATCGTGGATATCAAAATTTGACATGAAAATTTAACATGAAAAACACTTCAGCTATAAAAAATTCTCCAAAAAATATTTGAAAATGTCAAAAAACACATCCATGGCTTAACCTCCCTCTACTAAAATGCTTCTCAGTCAACTCATATCTTTCCCGCCAACTACACCACCTTCAAGGGCTTGTATCTTTTTCCTCTAATGCTTCTCAGTCACTCATAATTCCCTATATTGACATGAAATTTTTACCACAATAACTAGACAATGGAAGTAAAACCCAACAAATTTTATTGAAAACAAACATTAGATGAAAAAGATACAAGCCCTTGAAGTTGAAGCCATTAGGGTGCAATGTGGTGAATTCAATTTGAATTTGTGAAATTTGAAGGGCTTTCAAAAACTCAATACATCTTGGAATGATCTGAAAATTTTACCATATAAACTAGACTAGTATGTGCAACTTTTTCAACAAGTTTTATTAAATTTGGAGATTGTATGGAAAAGTTACAAATGTTTGAATGAAAGCTCTAAACTATGTGAGAACACTTCTTGTCCCTTTAGACGATGAGGGTATAATTAAGAATATTTTTTCATATTTTAACATGTTAACTAAGCCTTGGTGTAATGGTTGAGTGTTTAGGTTTGAGATGGTGAGGTCTTAGGTTCGAAACTTGGCTCCACCACTTGCTAATCCACTTACTAATCCAGTAGTCCACCTTGGTGATGGGGCAGTGGACACTGCGTTTCTATTAGTGCAATAAAGAATCTTCTTCAATGAGCGATGCGTGGACACTGCGTTTTTATTAGTGCAATAAAGAATCTTCTTCAATGAGCACATGGTGAAAAAATCTGAATTTTTTTTCACATCTTCCCAAACTATTTTGATACTAGATCCTACGGTTACTTTTGTCCAAAAATGTTTTTTTTTCTAAAATTTGGTACTTGCACTAGAAATGGCAGTTTTGGAGCGTTTTTGGTGAAAGCATAGTCAATGACCTTTAGGGGTTAATGGGTAGCACTTGGTTGGTCTAGAATGAGAGGCCTATCTTTAGGGTTTGCATGGAAATTGATCAAGAGAGTGGAAATGAGAGGAAATGAAAAGCATGTGTTGAAGTGATAATATTTGAGGAGTGAAGTTAGATTRAGGTGGAGAGATGCTAGGTTTAACGATTGGCCATGTATTGTTGCTAGTGATTACAAGAGCTTGCAGAACGAGATCACTTTAGGTGTTGAACGTCAAATTCAATGCTTTGCAAAGAGAGGAGGTTTGCATTTAGCCCCTAAAGAACCATTGTCCCTTCGAAGGACAAATGGAACTTGGACAGGTATCTACGGTCTCAATTTTTTTCCTCATTTTTAGAAACTTTTATTCAAGATAGAAAAACTAATCATTGTGGGAATATTTTTTTTTTTCAATCGGTGCCCGGGAACAAAACTTATGCCCAAATAAGCTCAAAACAGGGGAGAGGAGGCAACTAAAAAAATTTTAAAATTTTAATTTTAATTTCTTTTAATTTTTTTTCTCAAAGATTATATTTTTTCCTACACAAAAAGATTTGATTTATTCCATTTGGATTTGTTATGAGAAAGTGACGGACAATCTTGTTTTTCGGGCAATCTAAGCATCTTTTTGAAAAAATAAGTTGTAGGATTTGTTTTTGAATGCAATTTTTACAATTTTTCAAAAACAAAAGTACCACATAGTTTATTTTTCTTGACAGAACAATCTCACCATAGGGATTAGTGCATTTTAATTCCATCTTGAAGATATTAATAATTTAGATTTTTCTTCTATCTTGTACCTACTTCTACTTAACAATTGTTTTAAAGACTAAAACTTAAGTTTTTTTAATATTTTTAATTTTTTCCTAGACTTTCAACTCAATTCTCCACCATAAAGATTTAAAGCTCAAAAATATATAGTGCAAAAAATAAAAGTTAAGAAGGTTCAAAGTCAAATAATCTAGACCCGCAGTGTGCTAAGAAACTTGTTTTTTCACTTTAAACGCAGGTATCTTGCAATTTCAAAAATACTTACGACATATTTTCATACTAGTTAGGTATAAGATCCTATGGTTAGGAATGCAAAAAAAACAATTTTCAAATTTTTTTACTCTTTGCTATAAAAATCGTAGGTTTGAGTGTGTTTTTTTGCAAAGAAAAGGCCTTGGTCCTTTAGTGGCTAGTAGGACTATCAATTGACTTGGTAATTGAAAGTTTTACACACTATCTTTGCTTCATTTCTTTGAATTAATATGCTTTGGGGGCCTAGTTGATTGACAAGGTGGTGTTGAATATTCACAAGTTTACATTATCAAATCACTTGGTTGTTGACAAGTTTCAAGATTTTGCCGTTGTTTTGACCACTATTGGTGCAAATCTCCACGATGGTCATGAYTCTCTTTACTTCTCAAAAGACAAAGGCAATTAGCTTTTCTATATGACTTTGTCCGTTCCAAGAATGTGTCATCTAAGGGAGAGGCATCCAATGGCGTCCATRTACCCAATGCCATCCAAATCTGCAAGACATATTCATTTCTGGCTATAAATATAGGAAGGCGGTACATGGCTTATTTCTTTGACCTAAAATAATAAGCAATCTACAGTCCCGCTACATTTATGTTCTAGGATAAATACCTGACCTAGAAAAGGACGGCATTGGGTACATGGATGCCATTGGGTGCCTCTCCCTTACTGTGTTAGTTCTGTTTGTTTGTTTTTTGTTTTTTTTGCTTACGGCCTACCCTAGACACAGCTCAAAACAAGGGGCATTTTTTCACTTTTACACCTGGAGAACCCAAAAATTACCCTGGGCCCCACTTCGTGAGCTGGATTTTGTGTCCTGCTGCTAACTCAGCTTCGGCTCCAGAACCGCCAATCCCAACAACCCACCACCTTTCGAAACAGGAAAGGATGTTGTGGCCAGCATTGAAACTGGTCACCAAAGGAACCCGCCCGTCGACACGGCGGGCGCCGTCGAAGGAGAGCCCTCCAAAAGATCACGCGCTCCACCCATAACAGCCCCGCTGCGCCCTCCGTTGGCTCTTGGCCCTCCTCGCAACTGCGTGTATGCAGAGCAACGGAAGACCGTCGTGTGTGGCGCAGCTGGTCCAATCACAACACCGCTCTTCGGGGCACATTTATTCACAATTACCCAGACAAGCCCTCTCTTACGCACAGAGCTACCGTCATCACTTACAACACCTCTCGTTTCTCAGTTTTTGAGTGCGCTAATCGGGATACAATCTGGTCACAATTTGGACACAGTTCTGGTTGCAGTTGGGTTCTTAACTGGGTTCCAATTTGTTCGCAATTTGGTTGCGATTTGATTCATTTTGAATCCCATTTGGTTTCAATTGGATCCCCATTTGGTTGCGATTTGAGTTATTGTGAGGAGCCTTCGGGAGATTCTTGCAGTGGTGGCATTCGTTTGGGTTTTGGTTGTTGGGTTTCGTAGCRATGGCGGCCTGTAGGTTAGCCTCTTCGTTCGCAAGTGCGCAGCTGGTGCCYGTGAACTGGGCGTCTTCCTCGGTGAATGGCGATGTGGAGAGCCTCCAGCAGTTGTGTGCTCCCTTGCATCGAAGCGCCGGTGGGAGCGCGTCGCGAGCGCAGGTCCGAATGGGCAACAAGAATGAAGGCCGGGGGGTCTTTGCGCCGATTGTGGTGTTGACGAGGAACGTGTTAGGGAAGAAACAATTCAACCAACTCAGGGGCAAAGGGATTGCGTTGCATTCACAGGTGTGGCTTATTACTACCTTTCMTCTTCTTCTTGTATTTTCCWATGAGATTTGTGTGGTATGTAAGGTTTGGAACATATCATAAAGCTCTTGAGCAGTAGTGATAACGCCACCCTTTTGAARCCAAGGAACAGAGACTTACAAATTCTGAGATATTTTCTCTGGAGATGCATGCGGGGGGGTTAGTGAGCGGACTGCTTTGATTTTTACACGAGGGTGTTGATGCTTACTACGTTTGAACTTCTGTGTATGTTTTCCTATGCAATTTGTTTAAATCTTTCTGCGGTTTACGAGGTTGGGTACCCATCACAACATTCTTGAGCGTCTGTGAGAACGTACCCTTTTACTCTGTAGATGGAAACCAAAAGATCAGAGACTTCGAGCTCAGAGACTTATTTCCCCTGGTGCGTAGTGAGATTCCTGCTTTAATTATTGTAAGGGTGTTGATGCTCACTACGCTTGAGCTTTTGTGTGTGATCTTCCGACGAAATTTGTTTAATACTTTCTGCTGTGTGAGGTTGGGAACCCATTGTTACATTCGTAACAATCTTGGGTAGTTGTGAGAACTCACCCTTTTCCACTGTAGATTAGATGGGAATTTGGAAATTACAGAGTAGAAATTCTGAGATATGTTCCTTACAGAAGTGTGCATGGTGGTTAGTGAATGGCCTGGTTTAATTTACAAGGGTGTTGATGCTTTCTAAAGAATCTAGGTTCGTTTGGCGAATTTCTCAAGAATGCTATGGTGTCAACGGCTTGCACCTGTTTTGCGTGGTTTCTGTTCGTTAGAATGGATTTCGWTTGATGGGCCCACTGCTCTGAAGTATTTGTTACTGGAATGCTGTTTGATTTCCTATGTGAATTGTTGAGTTTGAAGTAGTAGGGTCCMAAGTTAAAGCTTAGACTTCACTGGAACCTTGAATATTGCATGTACATCTTTGATTCTGATAGAATYAGAAGGTGACCGTATTTCGTGCAAATCATGACACTTACACTGCTCATAATTTGCCTTCACTCCATTCAAAAGGGTGCCCTAAATGAATTGTATAACAAAGTAGGGTTATGATCTTGGTGGAATCCGAGATTTTTCACGTATTTGGGTCTACATGTATTGAGAGTGAACGAACCGTTTGTTGTTGGACATGGCAGGTGATTGGCGAGTTTTGTAAATCGATCGGTGCCGATGCGAAGCAGAAACAGGGATTGATCAGATTGGCGAAGAAGAATGGCGAGAAACTGGGGTTCCTGGCGTAAAYTATTCCGTAAGTCATAGCATTAGCATAAGATTTTTTTTAGAGGCTTCCAGCAATGGCAGCATCAGCACATGCTTGTTCCTCGTGCTTTTTCTGYCGGCCTATCATTTGCCTTTGCAGAACGCTTTCTTCCATTTCTAACGGCAGTTCTGTAGTATCTAATGGCCAGAGTTCATGCTGGGAGAGTGATGCTGTGTACTCGTAGATTACTTTATTTTTGCGCAAGAGGCGTGGTCATTTCTTCTGTAAAAAACTTCCGTAATCAGCACTGTATTAGTTCGCAATCTAGACCTGAGATGTGAACATGGATGRTTTTGAAGGACTTGTTCAGTTGTGTGCGTTGGCACTATGTTCAGATTCGTCATAGAATTCTGTGTTTTCTGTGATTCTGTGTGACGGAATTTAGAAGAATTACACGACGGCCTTTCAGGTTTAACGGACTTTTATGATATTGAATTTTGAGACCATCGCTGTTTCTTGAGTGTTGGTCCTTGTCATTGATAAGAGTGAAGCAAACCAATGTTGATGTCAAGTCTTTGGAGAAGTAATTTTGACCCCCTCTTGCTTGCTCATTCTGCGTATTCGAGTGGACAACTTCCGTTCGCATGGCTGTGCTGCTATATTAGAGAGGTTTGAGTGTTAGTTAGACTTCCACTTGGCAATGCAATTAGGGAAAGTTGAGTGTGCAAACTTTCTTCTTGGCAGTGCGAACAGAGAGAAAGCAGAGTTGGTGCAGACTGGCCAGAAAAAAATGAAGTTTGACATCCTTCGGTGACGTGGGTGATCAATTTGAAATATAAATGTTGTTTATAAAAAGCAGTCTTCAATCTCACACCACTCCCCCACAAAAAAATTCTGTCCTAAGAGCAGCTCCACAGCAACGAAAAAGATCAATGGCACACAACGTTTTTGCCTCCCATAATGCTCATTAACTCTTCATCCCTAAAGGATCAAAGGACCAAACAACATTTCTTTTGGCAACATAGCAATTTTGGGCACCTCACTCCAAATGGAATTTTTCTTTCTCTTTTTTGAAATTCTTTCGGTGAAATCTTTTGGTGAAATCTCTTCACCTTGAAGTCTTTCCATATGGCTACTTTTTAGTTTCTTTGAAAATTTTTTTTCCTATTTTTGACAAATTAAAATATCAAGATACCTATTTCCATGAGATTTTGCACTTTTCTAGTTCTCCTACTTAGAGAAATTTTCTATACTTTTCCTAGAGTATCTTCTTCTTAAAGGTGTATACATTAAACATATTTTTTATATTTTTGAAAATTGCTTTTCTAATTATATAATACTCTCGCAAAAATCATGAGTATTGTGAAAAACGCTAAAAAAATCACACGGTGCTTCTTGCAATGATCCTTGTGTCCAAAGAGTAGCTTTAACCCTTAAAGGATGGACTCTGGTGGTGACTGTGGAAATCATCCATTTGATACCATGGAAATCATTGATTTAAGAAAATCCAAAGCACTCATTGGAAGTCAAAGTATTTTTGTCCCCTTTTCACATAAAAATTTGAAGATGAATATTGCATTTTTATCCTACATAGAGACTTCCTTTGTCATCTATCAGATACAAAATGTACGTCCACCTTGACATTCAAGTTTCCTATGAACAAGTGAAAATAAGTTCATAGGAAACTTCAAAATATGTAAATAACTTATTTTATTTTCTATAACACTTTTAACTATCATGTCTCACATAATCTCTCCATTACTAAGAAAAATGTAGTTTAGAAATGCCCTTTTCATGAGCCTAAGATGTATCAATTTGAARCTTAACGGAGTCTATAATTGTAGAATTCAACAAGCTATTTATAAACACAAGTAATAATGTCCATTTAATTTCTTATTAATTTTTTATTTTGAAATTTTGTTGTGTCAATATAACTCAACCTTTAGTTGGATTAATTCATTATCCCCGATTGTCAAAGAAAATATGTAGAGTTGATCCTAAAACTTAACACTAAAATTAAAAGAGAATTATAGGAAGCCGATACTTCATTATATATGGCTATTTGACACAAATATGATACAAATTATCAAAATCGACTATAAGGCTTAATGACTTCCACTAATATCCTTGGCTCATTGCTAAATTTTTTTATGTTGATTTGGAAATATGATCCACAAAAAATTATATCTAAACATTGTTATCATCATCATAGATGAATCTAAAAGGTACCCAAGATTTTTTACACTTGAGGATAGATGAAAGATAATACAAATATTAGATTTACACATGGAATCATGTTGATTTGCCCAAGTGATTTTTGTGTAGGCCTTTTGTAGTTTATTCTTTATGTCTTTATTCCATGTCATTTTCCTTTGTTTTTGGTGACAATCATGTTTGAAATTTGTATGTTCAATATGTCTTGTTTTCGACTTGCCAATTGCTATAGAAAGTATCATCTTATAGATGACATGGATTAATAAGGCAAAGATATGGACGGGGATATGGAATAATGATACATACAAATTCATAATTATTCATATACATATATATTCATACTTCATACTTCCTATTTGTACCCAAGACACCAAACACTGCAATACAAGACATTGAACGTGCATGTAATTTTGAGAAGATAGTCTCAAATTGTTGTTGATTTTGTGCACAAAATTTGATTCCAATTCAATGTCTCTTTTGACTTGTCCAAAACCTTTTTTTGTAAATTTCTCCTATATTTCTAAAAATATATGTCAAATTATTTGGAAATTTCTTTTGGAGAAAAAAATTGTTTGGAGATGAAACCTTGCAAAATGTTTTTACTTATAGCATCTGATTGACCTTGTGTATTGGCAAAATTTAAATGCTTGTGGAAATGGGCAAAAGATGCTACTTAAATATGGTATTCAAACATTTTTAAGAAAATATCCGTCCTAATTAGTAAAGTTTACAAATTTCTTTAGGTAGAACTAAAAGTTAGATAAGGAGTTGAATTGAATTGAACATTTACATGTTTAGCTTGAATGGTAGATTAGAAGGGTTCACGGTTTATTTTTCACAGAATATATCAACTAATAGAACATTGATTCTTTTTGAAAAATGTGTATGTTGAAATATTACCCAGGCCTTTGTCTTGAAATAAATCCGGGTTTTCTTTGAAATAGCTAGATGAGCGTGTGATTTTTTTCTATTTTTAGGAGATTGCATAGTTATTGTAGCTTTAACTAAGCCAAATTAGGTGTGAAAGAATGGAAGTCAACAATGAAGCAATGCATGTTGAAAACAAGTAGTGAAATTGAAATGTTTTTGCCATTTTTGGAATTACTCTAGTCGTATTACATTTTTAACATTCTTTGAGCAATGTGGTTGGAGTGATGTCCATTGACATCCCTTTGCATTCAATTGTAACAATGTCTTGTGATTCAACTCCAAAGAATTCTTAACAAAAGATTTGTTAGGAGCAGGTTGGGTATAGTTGTGGGTTGAATTCTTTGCCTTTGATTGGTTAAAGGTTGCATTTTGATTCTATTTGAAATGATCAAATTGCTATATAATATTTGGAGCATGGAATTGGGATTCTTTTACTTCATTGTAATCAAACTAGCTTCAAAGTTGTCCATCAAGTTGTGAAAAGCTAGTTTCTAATTTAATTTGGGACAAGTATATCTAAAAACCTAGATGTATTTTGGGATGGAGGGAGTATATTGTTTCATGAAATAAAACAAAAAATGTCACATTGTGCGTGTTATGTAGAAGAAAAACTTGTGTGATTTCTTCAAGGGACTTCTTTTGCAAGTTATAGTGCAATAATTAACATGGTTTTAATGGCCCACAAGGTTGTCTCTATGGGTTTTTGAAACCATATTCTTGGATTGATGCTTGATACCTATAACCTCATTTCTACTACAATAGTGACATAATAATATTACATTATTTTTAAATCTAAAAATATGTCCAAAAACAAACACTCATGTCCTATTCTCAATACATGTGATTAGAATTATTTGGTCATGAGCTTCGGCCTCCCACATCTAATTAAGTTCACAAGATGCAACTTTCCATAGAGGATTGTTAGCATGTAAGCCTAGGATCTTAAGCATAGGAGCCTAAGAGTCTAGGCACCTATGTAATAGGTACCTTTTGTACTTGATTATATAGGATCTATGTTATAGGTACCTATATTGTAGGTGCCTATATTATAAATACCTTCCATAATTATAAAATGCCTATGTTAAAAAATACATTCATTGTAGGCATCTTCAATGGTTGTAGAGTATCTATTTATACCTAGGTTAAGGTTCAAACACTTGCATTTCTAGGCTCACATGTTAGCATCATTGACTTTTTCATATTTGACCTCTACAAGTCAATCAAATGTAAAACACCTCTTGCAAGATTGTGATCTTTTTATATACTTCTTCACTCTCTTTAAGATAGACTGCCCCATTATTTCAACCCCCCTACTTTTGGCCCAAGTTTTACCACCAAACTCATCGAAATCTCCTTGTTTTATAACAAAATCAACACATCAATGCCATTDAAAGGTAATATGTCAATACATGATTGTTATTAATTAAGTGCTGATAGATATATAGAAAGGTGGTTATAGTTTGTTAATAGAACATTTGTTATGACTCCAATCTATGGATAATTTTGTAATTTTAGGATAGCCCACTTCAAAAATTCATAGAAAATATACTTTTAATTGAAAAATTATAATTCCACTTGGGTTTGATTTGTGAAACAAGCACACACATCTGAAAAATATATCTCCTCTTGGAGTTGGCCCCAAGATATTCAGCTTGCAAATTAGGGTGGTAATAGGCTTGTCTACCTTTAGTATCGAGAAGCATTTGCAACACAAGCACTTGGACCTCCCTCCTAGCCCCTTTCCCATGTAAAAGAAGATAAACTTTTTAAAAGTCCTAAATTCTGACTCATCTACGTAAACCACGGCTAGGAATTGTCTTGTTCATTTGCGGGGTAGGTTTGTATGTTGCAATGACGTTGGAATGCTTAATTAAGCAGGAAAAATTGCATAATTAGGCAATATACAATTTTCATCCAAAGTATTCATTCTTCCTTATGATTTCATCCAGATTGTTCAAATTTTTCATTCTTGCCCACGGCTTACGTCAGACAATTGCTACTTGTTGTTGGGGATTGCGGTAAACAAATAGCCTCCTTGTGGGGCTCCATCCTCCTCGTTGGCCCTTTGTTTACCACAATCCCCTCCTCCTCGGGTATTGCCCTATACGGAATCCATTGGAACCGTCCATTCGCCCTTCCATCCAAGATTCTGTAGCCGATTCTGTGCATCCAATCACATGGATGAAACTCATCGTCTTCCTAAASAACTCCGTCACCCTCGATGATGATTCTTCGGTGCTGCACCACTGTATCATACCCCAAACTAAGCTGAAGCTTTTGTCAATCTGTCCTTGCAATTGCCACCGCAATGGCAAAGAAAAGAAAAGCTAAGGGCAAAGAAAAGAAAGTTTCAAAGCTGGCTGAATCCCCTGGATCACTGATCGGATATGGCGGATGCAGCAACGGATAAGCTTTGTCACCCCAGTAAATGGTGCAACGATACGCGGCTTCGGTGAATCCTGAACAAGAATCTCGAATCGATCGAGACTAACTTAGGGGTTGATCGAGAGATCGAGAAAATCCAGACATTAGAGGAGAAGAGTAGAGATCGAGAAATCTATGCGAGATGTGAGATCGAGAGATTGAAAAATTGAGAGACTGAGAGTTTGAGTGGTTGAGAGATGAGAGTTGAGAGGTTTAGAGATTTAGGTTTGAGAGCTTGAGTAATTGAAGGATTGAGGGATTGAGGGATTGAAATATTGAGAGGTTTAGGGTTTGAGGGATTGAGAGATTGGTTCCTGCATATGGATACCTCACCGATCTGTCTGAGGGATTGAAAGATCGGTGAGGTGTGTGGTGCAGGTTTTGGGGTGTGAGCAATTGCGCATCGGTTTTTGAGTTGGGTTCGTTTTGATTCGTTTTGGATTTGTTTTGCGGAGAGAGAATTGAGAGGCTATTTATTATGGGGGCSTTGTGCTGTTGCTTGAGCTCCGACCACTTGGAAGACTATGTGCCATACCAGAATGGGACGTTGTTGCGAGAACGCTCGTGTTTTCGCTGCTGCATGCGCTGGTTGTTCAACTCGGTAGGTTACTTGGTGCTCTCCTCCTTTTGTATCCTGCTCAGTTCTTTTTGTATGTTGCTCAATAACAATTTAAGCATTTATCAAATATTCATTAGGGAACATCAGCGAAGCTGTCTTCTGTAATGTTGGCTTGTGGATGGTAGTGGGCTTTGTTGGAACTCGGTTGGGGTTTCAGTAACCGGGTCAACGATTCTGTGCAGGTTTAGACGTTTTTGATTTGTCTGTGAGTGTGTGTTTTTCTTTTTTTTTTAAAGTGCAAACGCCCATTTGAGGAATCTAACACAATTCCCACTCTCAGTCAATGACGTGTAGGAGTGTTTCATTCCTTTTAGTAGTTCAGAATGATGAGTTTGCAATGAAAGGAATTTGATCGTTTTTGTTTTTAGGTTGGGACTACATCCAGTCTTGGTTATGACATGAYATGTCGGTCTGCGSAATCTCTGTACGCTTRCGATGTTGTGAATTTGGAGTGTATGTCAATTTTCTAGAGTATGGCATCGGTGTCTAGGGTAGGAGCAGGTTACCCTTTATGTTTGATTTAGGTTTTCTGTTTTTCTTAGTATATTACTAGGGTCTTTGCATATGGAGAAGTCCCGGGTTGGGAACCAAGTTCGAGGGCTATTATTAGCGTCATTTTAAACAATTTAACCAATAGTTAAGGAGATCACTMTTGAGCTGTGGAGAGATCACTTCGTGTAGAACTGCCTAAAACTCTTGATATCRAATTCTTATAACCATGTACGAATTSCTTTTGGAATTTCAAACTGGTCTTCTATATGTSTCWGTAAAGAGCTCCATTTTTCATTCAAAGGTTTGTGGGCATAGCCATTTTAACCGAATCATGCTTATTCCCCTTACTACTTGACTTCCAATTAAGTGTAAGAATAGATGCGTTGCAGCTGGTAACAAGGATTAKTAGTGGAGACGGGATGAAGTTCCCAATACTTTTAGTTCCCAATTCTCCACCTTATTGGTAAGTTCGCATTCACCTTCTTCACATGAAACTCCCCTTGTTCGATTTRCATCATTAACTCCGACTTCCGTRTTTGCAGCACTACACTTCAAATTTTGATGAAGTCGACCACACAGAGAACATTTTTCCGATTCAAGCCTCTACATCCAGCATTGGAGGAGGCTCAGTAGGTAGCAGTAGCTTAGACACTTCCATGCCCGAAGTTTTTCAGGCACCCCCACTCCCGTTGCCTTACGATTCTGACCCTCGCTATTTGCGACCCATCGGTCGGGATGGTCTCATTTCCCGACGAGGAGACAAGAGTGAAATGAGTCATAGCAACTCGGATGGAGGTGGTGGCACAGCTTTGCAAAGACGGTTTGGRAATGGAAGTGGCGACCATGAGGAGCTTGTGTTGAAGTCGGTGTCTTCGGAGAAGACAAGTCTTTCTTCGAAGGCGTTTCCTAGGGTGGAATCCAACCTCTCGATTTTGGACGATGATGACATCTGCCCGACTTGTCTTGATGGTAGGTGCTCTAACTCTAACCCTAACCCTATTTTATGAGTGGCTTGAGTGGTGTCCGAGTTTGTTTGGCGCTGGAACGAAGGGGAGGAGGGTTTGCATTGACAATAAAAGCTACATTTACAGTGAATGTGAGGAAGTTGAACTTGTTTAGAGCATTCACAGTCCAGTGCTCTAAACAGCTTCAACTTGATGTAGCCTCTTTTGGAATGACCTTCAAGTTCACACGTGAGTGTGSAGAGCCCCTCAAATCACCCTCTAGGACTAAGTTTAGATGGATTCTTCTACTTGATTGCAACTTGTAATGGAACCTTGCCTTTCATTCTTAATAGGATATAACTTGTGATGGGTCCATTTGTTTTATATTGCGCATGCACAGAGAGTTTTGATTGGGTTTCTTGAATTTGAAGGTGGGATCACCGTGTAGTTTGAAGGGCCAATGTAGAGCCCGGACTGAGGATGCTCTTACTTGAAAAGTGACCTAGTGCTAAGTTACAGGGATAGTGCCATTCATAGCATTGGTTCTTTTCTGACTGATGCTTTCTTTTCTTATGGAGAATTCTGGATGTCATTATGTAGAGTTTCAGTTGCTTGGCTACACATTTTTGTTTCCTTAGTGTGGGCTATGAAATGAGGCGGGTGCTCTACTTGTCATCGCTGCATAGGATTGTGAATTGTGTGAGTAGTGTCGTCAGCAAGGCATTAGATTCTAAATAGGTGGATGCAATGTGATTGATTTGGTAAAAAGTCTTTCAAATTAATAATTCCTATACTAGATAGGTAGGCTTAAAAGTGCAGTTTTGTCCTATGGAGAACCTGGAGGAAAACCCAATACACTAGGACTAAACTGGAGGAAACTGAATCTAGGGTTTYTTCCTCCAAACCCGATGCTYTGAAGACWCTTGTACCCGGCTTTAGGTTGCTGTTCATAATTCAMAAACTCGGCAAAGTAGAGCAAGGAGGATTCRYRATAAGTTCGGAATGACTGCCTTGCTGTGCAGGGCTGTCCCTCATGRGGTCTAATAAACATTCTATTGAAAACAGGTTTCCTAGGGTTGATCGCACTGATCTTTGTTTTTTTATGTATTCACTGGACTCCTCTATACTTCGAATTGGACTTTGTCACCTTCCATACCCTTCAGAATGGTGGATCTKCATGGTGGCTCCTCTGTACTACCCCTGCTCTTAGTTTCTTTTATTGGAGCTACAGTCGTTTGAGGAAGTTTTCAATTGAACTGAAAGGTCCGTGATACTTGCAGGGTACACTGAAGAGAATCCCAGGATAACCACTGCTTGYGGCCACAACTTTCATCTTTCTTGTATTTACGAATGGATGGAGCGCAGCAAGCGATGCCCACTTTGCGACAAGGTATACATACGTCACCTATCTTTGAATCATTGGGTACTGCTTCTAGGTCAATTTGGTTACTATCTTCACTCTAGAGATTACTGGAAAGTCTTGTAGTAAGATCTCTCATGTGTTCAGGACTGAATAATAGGTTTGTTCCTGGATTCCTTTTCATGACGATTAATCCCAAGCTGTGGTGTAGATAAGGTAGGAATATCTACGTGCTATGATGACCTAATTGTAACACAGACCAAGATTTCAGAATCAAAATGAGTAAGTCTCTTAGTTGTGTTGCAATTAGGTCAGCATACCTTAAAAGTGCCCATAATACATGTCGTTTACCTTTGCTAGTATAGACATGTTCTTTTTCTGTAGATATGTTAACGCAAGGACATGTAAATCCCTACTTTTGGTAGTGAGCATAGTTCCTATTGGTATACTGATCAGATTTTTGTATTTCGTTTATAGCAAATGACAGGGAATTCAAATGAATCAAAGAATGTGTTTCTTGGATACCTTATGCAAAATATTTAGAGGTTTTAAGTTTTTATTGGTAGATGACCAAAAACTAACATGTGAAGAGATGTTCAGGTGGTGTGCATCCTCTTAATTAATATGTACTCATTGTGTAAGATAACTGAGAAAGTAGGCGAACTCTGCACTTGCTCATTAATATGATGTGGTTGTTATCCATGTGTCACAGGAAATGATATTCAGTGAAAGCCTCTAAGTTGAAGAGGTGGAKCTGGATCTGCAGGTGTGTGCAATAGTTGAAGTCGGAGGCAATGAAATTGTTAATGAAATCACAAAGCTAGTGTGCACTACTGTGAGCACATTGTATCCGTGACAGGTGTGCAGGTAGTTTAGGATTAGGATCTTGAGKAGTCAAGGATCTTGCGTGCATTCAATAATTGTATATATTGTCATCTTATTGACCTCTCATAAATGCATACAAGATGAAGAACTGCTCAGGACATACATGTCGTGAAACACATTCTCRTACTCTTGTTGATCTATTTGCTCTTTCCATTCTTCACTTTGTATTAGGATTMTGTTTTAAATGTTGTTGGGAGTGTTGGGAGTGTGGTTATGAAGCTGTTGTCAAAGGACTACAAGAATCTGAAGAATGTGAAGTAAGGTAAGTCAGCATCCTATTTGTGCCACAGGCCTATTTGTGTCACTATCAATAGTGCAATATTAGGTTGTCATCCTAACCCTCCATTTTTTTTTGTAGAGATTAAGTGTTAAGAAATTTGATTGAAGTTTAGAATTCTATGAATTTGTTGAAATCAATTTTCACCTTACTAGCAGGTTTCTAACTTACCGTGTCAATGATTTTAACAAACTTTGTTGAACTTGTGAACAAGATGTGCGACACCCACTAGTGTAACAAGTTGCCTATTAAATGTGCACGTGAAACCTATCCATAATCTCGATGCATGCTTGTTGTGTAGAGGTGGAAATTAAGCATTGGATATGAAAAACATGGTTACATCTCTTAACATTGTCCTTCTTTAGCCACATAGTGTCCTCTAGTTAAAACCCTTTTTTGAGCACTATAATATTAAAAAACCATTCTCGTTATTCTTGTAAACATGAAATTACAACCTTGTTATGGAGATAATAACTCACATGTTATTTCTCAGGCTTTACTTTCATATTAACTAGTCCATTGTAAACATTGTTTGAAACTTGAGTAAATTCATCTAGGAATAACAACCCTTTTCACCTTCCCAATCATTCACATGCTTCGCATTATTCACCATTTTCACCCCAAGAGTTGCATGGGTGCTTGCCATATGAAGATACAATTTGCTTCTTCACATCTCTATTAAGGTAACCCACCTACTGTGGTTGGAGTTTTTTATCCTTTGGAGAATTATGAAAGTGTGGATCTTTTTTTGTTACAACTACATAGAAAAAATTTACAAAGTAWTAGGAAGTGGAATCATATTGTTTTTACAAACCATCAAGTTGTCAAGAATGTTTTGAATCAATTAGAATTCTAACTTGGGTGGAAAAATGGATTTCCAGAGATGACTTCATTGCAAGCCAATAGAAGTATTGTTGCAATAGCTCTCTTGCGCCGGATCTTACATGACTTAGATGTGAATTCTAAATAAGTAAATCCACAAAACTTAAGGGAAATTGATGCATTCAAAAGCGCCCTAAATTGTACCCTGTCACATGTAAAGTTAAAAAATTATATTTCATACAAGAGAGTTAGTTAGCCTCATATTAGAATKCTTGTAGATACTTTCATAATAATTTAACCTAATTTGACATTATTGTGTTTGAAATAGGCAAAATTTCAAAAAWTTTAAGCTCAAGGTTTGATTGYTATTGTTAAAAAAATGGGGGYTGACGTTGGAGATGGATACTTGGAGGATTATGTATCCAAATTGGATAGGGACATGCCCGGGACATTCTTTGGCATGACCTCCATGGGCGATGCTCAATACCTGAAGACGAACATGAGAAAACCGGTTTATAAGGAAGTCCACAAGTATCCCGAGGAATGTTTCATAAAAGCATACAAGCAAATAGCAACCATAAATGGTAACCCRGATTGTTGCCGACGAGCAAACTTGCCAAAGATCTTTGCAATAGCATTGGGCAGAGAGCTYGAGGAATATGAGCTTCAATTTGTTTTGAAGTAGGTTACTTACTCCACAACTATTCTTTTCTATGTTACATATCATTAGCTTTCAACAATATTTAMAAGGCTTGCTACAAGCCCACTAGAAATTTTAATGATGAAAAAAAAATTATTTAGTTGGATTTTATACTAAATTTGTGGTAAATTGTCAAAAGAATGTGACGTAGGTTTCAAAACTAAAAATATTATGGTGCAAATCTTGTCAAAAGTGGTAGCTTCAACTAAATCTTGGAAGTCCCAAGAAAATTGAAAAATGAATAATGAAGGCTATCTCCAATGTCTTTAATAAAAGATAGAAGATATTTACTTTAGAGTCTAATAGTCAATTGTAGTAAATTTGAAAACACATTGTAMTTGTTCAAAAACATAGGATGTCCGATCTTCTTTTTGTTGGTTTAATTTTTTTTAAATGATCCTTTTTGATGTCTATTGACATTAAACATTAATTTTTGAGCATTTAGACATTGAAGAATTAACTAGAATTATCACATTCTTGGAGGTTATGTAACATCAAAGATTTATATAAAATTTGTAGGAACCTACAAAYCCTAATTTTKCCTAAATTGAGAGGAATGATTGTATGATTTAGAAGTGCCAAAATGAATAAGGTGTCTAAATTAATTAATATGATGATTCTATTAACTATAATTAACTATGATTAARTATCAAAATTGTATGTTTTAGGTTTATAGATTTCGGAAACCCTCATAGACCAGGACGAATTGACATTAATGAATTTGAATGTGGAATTAAACACATGATACGTAAGTTACTGCAATCAATATTTCTTTCATCCCTCAAAATAAAGAATTTAAAAAATTGTTTGTATTTATAGAGTAATTCATCCCCTCCAAATTATTTCTTTGATCTAATTTTAGTGTAACGAATGAATTCTAATACAAAAATGCTAATTCTCAAAGGAGTCTTCTATTCTAACATACGAGCATAGGTTTGACTATCTCAAGTATCATTCAAGTGAATCAATAATCATCATATCTTTCACTTTTAGAAAAGACATGATCTTTGGATGGTCAAACTATTGCTTCAAACTCTACAAAAAAACAAGAGTATATAAATGACTTGTCCACAATGATTGTAGTAGTCATTTTTTGTCCACAATGACTGCAAAATATTCATTTTATTGTTATTGTTAAGTTATGGTGATTGTAGACAAGTCATTGCGGACACTTCTTTTTTTGTAGTGAAAAAAAGAAATTACAAAATACTATTGAAAATACTAAGAAACAATTGTGTCATTTCATTTTAAATTTTTTATCGATTACAATTGAAATTTCATTTTAGAATTTTAAAATGTTACATTATATTTTTAAATAGATTTGAATAACATATTGATTTGAACATTCAGATCATAATTGTTCAAATTTTCTATATTTTTGACATTTGTACTATCAAATGATGTAGATATGGSAAAAAACAAATGTGCAAAGCCTACATCATATATCGTTGGAGATGGTATCTACAATTAAAATGTTTTAAATTAATAACTTTTTAATTGATATAATATTTTTGTAACAAAAAATAAAAAATGTCACAACATTTCACAATTATCGAGTTATTTTATTTTAAATATAGAGCAAGATATATACAGACATGTTTTTTATGTATTTTGAATCCTGATCAAATAAATCTTGATTTATTTTATATATATTTTGATTAGTCAATAATCATTTATCAATGGCACATGATTTTTTTAATTCCTACACTTTAACAAGTTCTTTATTTGAACTTAAATTTCTATACTCTTAAGAACATTTTTACATTTGGTTGACAGTTTATTTATATTGGAATTAAGTCAATGCCAAGTTCACATGTGTGAAAGAATAAAAACTCTAAATTTAAAAAATATTAATATTATAAAAAAATTATTTGACTAAAATAATCTCAAATACTTTTATTTGAATTACAGGGAAGACTCCTATGCCATTACCACTAGAAAATTCTTTTCAAACAGTATGTTGAATTTTATAATTCAACAGATGTGTATTTAAAAACTACCAACTATTATTTTGAGGGATATAAGCTCCGTAGAGTTGGAAACTAATTACATAATAATAGTAATTTAAGGATTGTCTTATTGCATTGAAGTAATTGAAAATTGAAAACATTAAGGTGATGTGTATATATATATATATATATATATATATATATATATTATGCATGTATGCATGTAAAAAATGCACTTAAATATATTGAAATAAATTTTGGTAATTTTTTTTGATGATTCTTCACTTCAGCTTAAAGACAATCAAGTCAAACATCACCGAAAGGATCTTGGGCCTACTGCAGAATTTAGTAAACCAATGACTGGAAATCAAGACATTGGTTGGAACCAAGACCTAGATCCAAAGAARGGTGCTCGTACAAGGTTCAAAGAATGGTTTGGTAGAAGGCGAAGTGATGTCACATTTAATGAAGGTGTTTGTCTCAATAATGCTTATGGAATCATTAATTGAAAATGAAATAACAAAATGAAATTGACATAAACGATGAAGAGGCACGTTTGGTTTGGAGTATTGTAGAGGACAATCATCAATGTTTTAGTTAATTGTTGCTACTCATTTTTAATTTTTTAATTTAAACCAATAAATGCCTTTATTTGACTTAAGCCCTAAAAGACAAAGCACATTTTGGCATAAATTGTCAAAAATTGATGCTATTAAACGGATCATTGAGAAAAAAATAAAAAAATAAAAGATTCTTTCTAAATTTCAACCATACAAATTTATGCAAGATTGTTAAGGGAATTTTCAATTGGTCGTTCAATGACCAATTACTTCTAGCATAACAATTTCATTTTTGTTTCTAGTACATGAGCCTACGGCCTCATACGGCTCTTCTCATAATGTTTGTGTCTTTGAGAGTTACGGCCATGTAAAAGAAAATTTTAGCAATTAAAAGTTTGCATATTTGTTTAATATACCTATCAATATGATCATTTACTGGATAAAAACATATTTTCATCTATAAGGTGATTAAAAGTTGTGGAAGCCTTTTTTTAGAGTAGATTGTTTTCAAAAACAACAATCTCTAGATTTGTAAATATCTATCAAGTGTAAAAATCATTTATAGTAAATAGTAATTATTCTTATTGATTTTGCACTCTAAGACTTGTAATTGGTAGAAAGTATASATAACATCTTGCCAACATGGATGGATGGTAATAAGAAAACCACACCTAATTGTCATCTATATCTATTACCACCTGTGCAAATTCTTGTTTTTTAGCATACAACCTCTATTTGTGAGTGTTTATGGTTAATTTTAGACCACCTACTTTTAGAAATTAAACTATTTCATATTTCATTCATATGTTGATTAAAAGATGCATGTGATGACAATCTTTAATTCTTTGGACTTAAAAAAACTTTTTGTAATCTTTGTTAGTAAGCACCATGCATATTCAAAATCTTATTTAGATGATTTTAATTCATGATATCCACTCTTTTTTATCTTTTAAGAAAGCGCCAAAACAAAAACAACACGTAGCTATTGGTAGAGAAGCAATGTACTTCTATATTTATCCATCTTTCAACTCCAAAACACTTTTCAATTAAATTCATGCTCCTTTTCATCCAAATTTGGCAACTCCACCTCTATTTTGAATAGAAATGAAAAAATATTGGTAGAATTGCATTGGAATCCTCTTCCACTTCCTAAATCCTAAGTAGATACAATCAAAGTAATTAATTAAATAGTAAATAATCAAATTACTTTTACAAATTTTATTTATTTAATAACATTTTTTAAAATAAAGGAGTGCATAAACCATCCCACTGCAACATCAAAATGATTGCGTAATATTCTAGAAAATCTATCAATGAGCGCAAACTTCATGTAAAATTCCAAAACATTCAAAAAATCAAAACACTATTGTCTTTTGTGCAAAGTTTGGCTGATTTTGTATAAGGCAATGTCCAAGGAGGATGGCATTTTGCAATATGAAGGGCCAACAAGGAGGACGGAGCCTGATGAGGAGGCACTTTATATTGCAAATGCCCGACAACAAGGGACGTTACTTGACAAAAATTACAAGCAGGAAAATCAAAGTTGGACGAAACACTTGGGATGAGAAAACAAAATTGAATGAAGAATCTGTAATGCTCGATTACGCAAGTTTGTCCGAGTACTCGAGCATTATGCAGCAGAATCCTCCCACGAAATGAACGGGAGATTTCCTGGGAGTGGTTTACGGTACATGGAAGTCCGCCCTTCATTTGCTAGTGATTTGCCGCGCGGATGGGAGGTGCCCTACGAAACACGGTATCAGCCACGGCACTGCAGAATCGGAACAAAACAGGAAGACGAAGCTCCCGCAACACTATTAATCAACGTCAACCTCATCAGCAGTTTCGTACAATTTCGTGAAATTTCATGCGATATTCTTTCGTCTTGCTCAACGAGATGTTTTAGAGACCATGTAGCCCCCAATTGCATCTATTTTTTCTTTCTCACCATGGCTCCCGTCAAGCTCCCTTTCGCCGACTCCGACTTAGCTCCGCTTGTCAAGCGGTACGTCTCTCCTTCCACATTGTCCGACTTTCTCATTCAATTTCTCTTTTTGTAACATYSTTGAAGAATTTTCTCCTTGGTTTTGGAATTCAGATACTCGTCCAGCACGATTGTGACGATGCTGCGGGAGATTGCGAAATGCAAGACGGMCAAGCTGGACTGGGGGAGGATCTGTAAAGGAACGTCCACGGGCATTACGAATCCCAAGGAGTTGCAAGCGCTGTGGCGGAGTGTGGCGTACCGAGCGGAGATGGAGGATTCGTACGATGAGAATAATGAGTCGCCGTTGGTATGATGGGGATCTGGGTTTCCGCTTTTTTTGTTATGGAAAAATTATTGTGCGAGGGAGCTGGTTAGGGAGTGGTCCTTGGAGTGGTGATTTTCAGCTTGCGAGACTAGGTTTAGGTTTAGGTGAGGGTTTCCAGTGGTGTGTTCAAGGATACGTGAATTAGGGTTGATGTTCAGGCTCGCTTACGTTATTTTTAAACATGCCGTCCRTACTCTCATGGTTTGTTTTGAAGTCTGCTCTCTGTTCATTCTAATTATTTACCGGATTTCGATGCCCTTGAGTAGAGCTTTGCGAGTCCAGGTTTTGCTTCTTAAACCCTTATTCCGGAATCGCGGGTGTAAGTATTGGTAACCGAAATTAATGTTTGCACTCTGAAATTTAAACTGAGATTTTGTGATCAATTCTCAGTCGAAGGGTTTGTGTGGCGTCTTCTTGGGACGCTGCTAATATGGACTTCTATTGAGCTATAATACTTGAAGTATTCAGATTACATTAAGCAATTGAAGGTGCACGTCGAATACGTCCACATGACAGCAGAATAAACAGAGCGCCTAAACATCTAAACCCTGAACAAAGTTTTTTCTGAAAGATTTCTTGATCATTTCATACAAATGATAACTTTTTGGAAAGCTATGAACATCTTCCTTATGATAAGTCATGAACAAGCCATGCATTATATGGATTGCAGCGGCTGATTGGAGTTTGCTGGTTGGGGTTTCAAATGACGTTAGCAACGCTTTTTCACCCGCCTTTATTGTTTAAACACTTTAAAACGAGTGTTTCGTTTCCAGTGTCTAGTACACTGGAATTAAGACTGATCTCGTGTTTTAATAATAGTTTGCAGACTCATCGTTCTTACTGTCATGGTTTGTTTGTTTGTGTTCAGGAGGATGATAGCGACCTAGAGATCGAGTTGAATCCTGTTCCCTCTGTCAGCCCTGCCGTGGCGGAGAGAGTTTCTAATTATGTGAAGGTACCGTAAAATGAGTCAGCTGACTTCCTCGTTTCTTTTCAGTTCAAGTTTGATGATTAGCCTGCTTTTCTTATCTCTGCTCGTAGTGGCATTGATGTTACAATGCTGCCGTATTCACGGGGTTTAATTTTATCGATCTGAAGTGCTTGAAAATAACCCTCTGATGCAGTTGAGCATTTGACAATGCTAGGGGTAAATACGATTTCTAGCAACCCTAGAGTATATCTTGGAGTATGAGTATTGGCCTCTGTAATAATGTGACATAAGTCGTGGACATGAGTTGCAGTCAGACTTGCAACAACGGGACCTTGAAGAGGCAAGGTTGGAGCAGAATGCGGTTCAGACAGGTGTGGGTCATCAAGCTGGAGATCTTTCCGCTGCCAGGGTACAGCAGGTATGACGAATGTCCATGCTTGTTTTCTTGTGTAAAACCCACTCTTCTGAAACCCTAAAACCTAAACCCGAAACCCGAAATTACGAACAAAAGAGTTTCACAGGGGTTGATCTCATTGACCTTTTATTTTCGTTTTTTCAAGTTAGGGACTCTAGTTGTGATCGGATTTTGCCTTCGATTCCATGTAGAACGCCGTCTCTGCATGGCGGGTCTTCTATACAATTCCTGTCCCGCTGCTTCGATTTCTTGTGGTCCACATTGTTTCGCTGATCTTTGGGCCTCAGAGACTTAGAATGGTATTTCTTGGTTTCTGCTTGCTGATTTTCTTCGTACCCGGGAATACGATCTCGGACAGGGATCAGGCCTATTGGATAAATCAGACTATCCAGCTGTCACCACTAATGCAAGAAGGCTGCCGTCCTCAGCCAGTGCAACGCAGCGTGCAACTACGCAAGGGGAATCAACTGCGACTCTTACCTGCTCGACCAGCACCAAAGTTCCGTATTCAGGAGCCGTGAACCAAGGAGACAGGAAGAGGAGGAGGCTCTGGACTCCTGAGGAAGACTTGGCGCTCATAGCTGCTGTGGACAAGTGTGGTGAGGGAAATTGGACCACTGTTCTGAAGAATCATTACGATTTTGATCGAAGTGCTTCACAACTATCACAGGTATTGTGACTTATTAGATTCCTGGAGTTACTATGACAATAACTATTGTGATGCAGTCACACCATCCATGTAACATTTCATCTCCGAAGTTAAGTTAAATGCCCTTCAGCTGGAATAGTGCTGTGATGGGTGACCTGATGGCCTACGTAGTATCGCTCTACCCTCCAGACTTATTTTATTGTTTCCTGACGATAGCTGCATTTCTAACCTCCTCATGGCCTGAAAATAACCAATTTGGTCGACATTTTCATTTTTTGAAGAAGACTTGAAGCTTGCAATGAGATTATTTGAAAGTTATATTACACGTAAAAACTTGTCAATTTCAGCTGTACTTTACAAGATGTGCTGTTTTTATTGTCTGTCACTCAAAAATAGTTTTATTTTCTTTATTATTCTACAGGTGGTGCACTGGCTGCAACCAGTGCAGGTTTGCAACGATCTTCCTCCCACCATTTAGCCAAAAACCAGACCAACAGGAGTTTCGGCAGCAACTCGGGATCTGGAAACTCAAGCCCGTTGTCTGTTCCAACTTTACCAGCTCAAGGAGCTCGCAACAATCTTCAGGCGCCTGTCCAGTCCAGCAAGCCGGCTTCGTTATCAAAACGGGGTTCCAGCCCTCAACAAAAGACAGCATCTGCATCAACCTCTACTGCTTCGACTCCTTCATACAATCCTTCATCCACGACTCCTCCAACTCCTACGTCAACTCCTGCACCTTCTACATCAACTCCTAATCCCAATTCTATATCTGCACCAACTCTTACTTCAACTCCTGCACCCAAATCTACGTCGATATTAACTGCTGTTTCAGCGTCTACATCAGCTCTTGCATCCAAATCTACGTCCACTCCAACTGCTGTGTCAGCGTCTACATTAGCTCCAGCACCCAAATCTACGTCGATATCAAGTACTGTTTCAGCGTCTACACTAGCTCCTACACCCAATTCTACGTCGATATCAGCTGCTGTTTCAGCGTCTACATTAGCTCCTGCACCCAAATCTATGTCTACTCCAACTGCTGTATCAAATTCTACATCAGGTCCCGCACACAAATCCGCGTCTACTCCAACTCCTGTATCAACTTCCACATCAGCTCCTGTCCCCAGATCTGCGTCTATACCAACTTCTGTATCAACCTCTAAATTAGCTCCTGCACCCAAATCTATGTCTACTCCAATTCCTGTATCAACTTCTACACCAGCTCCTGCTCCGTCCTCTACGCCTACTCCTGCACCCACTGATACAGCAACTTCTGCAAAAGCACTCAAGTCAATTTCTACTTCAGCTCCTGCATTAGCTCCTAAGTCAACTTCTACATCAACTCCTGCGTCCACTACTAAGTCGCCTCCTACACCAACTTCTTTATCGGTTCCTGCCTCDGGTCCTATCTCAACTGCGGCATCACCACCTGCATCAGCTCCTGTATCAGTCTCTATCTCAACTCCTGCGTCAACTTCTGTATCAACTTCTGTATCAACTCCTGCATCAGCTCCTGCATCAACTATACCAGCTGCTTCTCCGAAGCCTTCCTCAACTTCTGTATCAATTCCTGCCTGCGGATTCAACACTGCTGGACCGGAAATTGAATCCCCTGAAGCAGGTACCTCGTGCTAGGCAACCCTTGAGTTGAATGCTGATTTTTAATTGTGACTGCCTCTCATTTGGTGCATAATTAAGTACGGAAGCTGAGTACTTTTCAAGGTGTAGTACTTATTTGCGGGTCTTTCATAACATTCCTGAGGAGCTGCCTGAGCACCCTTGGATATTTTGGTTGAGCTCATGTCAGATTGGAAGTACCAAATGCTACGGGACTCCATAGACACACTTAGTGCCATGCATGCTCTGAGASTGCATGTCAGATTTCTGAGTCTTTTTCTTTGGTTTCCATGTTCAGTGGAGAAGGGTGAGTTTTCACAACTGCTGAAGAACGTTACGATGAGTGCAAAGTTYTAAATCATGCAAGGATGGCGAAGAGAAAATCTCATAACTGCTGAAGAACTTTACGGTGGGTGCGAAGTTCGAATATCTGCAAGGATGGCGAAGAAACTATCCACATGACACTAATTACTGGTGTTCCTCAGTTAGACACATGGTTACTTTGGACAACATTTTTTTGACGAGCCCTGGATAGAGGCTTTTTGTATAGAACCACAGAACTAGGAAAGGTATGTTTCCGGTATCTGCTTGTGTCATGGTTTTTGGCCAGAAAGATGGTTGTGATCATCTTGTTGACAGAGCAAGGTTGTAAAAATTCGTTCAAACTTTTTCCAATTGATTTTGAATTGACAAGCCTGTCATCCTACTTGTTTCAACAACTACATAGTAGTCGTTTGCATTCTCTGCAAGATGATTCTGTGTCTGTAGTAATAATTTGCACACTACCAATACTGACAAGATCTATTAGAAGCATACCAGATCAACGTAATAGATTATATTACACAGTAGGTATAAAAATCACACTCATTGAAAAATCCCAAATTCCGGTCAAAGTTAAATGAATCCTGTTCCTTTGACCGCTGTCATAGCCCATTTGACATGCCCCCTTGGAAACTTGGGGCTCGTTCTCATCCTGTTCTGCTTCTCTTCACTATCCTCTTATCATAAATCATCACTCCAAGAATCTTCCCATTCAAAGTTTAGTAACCTCACCTAAAGATGCACACTTCAAAGTTAGGTTGATATTGATTACTCTGTATATTATTACTCAAAACATTTCATCCTCATGAATCCAATCCAAGTTGGTTCCCATTGAATTTCAGCAATTTTGGTTATAAAATGAACCCTCAATAGTCAATCCTATTTTAAATTCTCTACAATCCTCTTACCACCAAGAATCSGCATAGATTCCACTCAAAGTTTGACATCAACTAAAGATGCACTTTCAAAAGTTGGGCAATGATATTGATCACCCTTCTAGTTGTTCCAATATCTTCTTTCTCACATCTAGGAATCTACTTAGGTCAATTTTTGTTCAAACTTTGGTTGATATTCATTTTCCTATCTTTTCTTCTCACAAAGCATATATCACTCCAAGGAGGMATCCAAGCTAGCTCCCATTCAAAGTTTACCCCAAGAATGTCATGGTCAAGTACAAACCAACCTTGATCCTACATCATCTCACAAAACAAACCCTAAAAACCCAAATAGAAAATTTGCAAAACCATGATTCTCTTCGTGATCCTCATTGCGCAACCCACCATTCAGAAGGAGTGGAGTTCAAAGGCTCCAAGGAGTCAAAAACATCAGCGGTGAAATTCGTAATRACGCTATCCGGGCTACAAGAATCRGTATTGTCTTTGGTGTTGCAACCCCCRTACAAGCTTGTGTCTTCGGAATACAACATAGGTAGCTTCTCCCATTGATGGTTGTTGGTAAGAAATAGTGGAAACTCGGGGTTAAAAATTTGTACACTCTGCATTAGGGAGCCGTCCGATTGCAGCAAAAACTCGAGATAATTGTTGTTGTTATTATTGGTATTGTTGTTGACGTTGTTGCTGTTGTTATTGCTACTGCTACTGCTACTGTTTTGTTGGGAATCTGTGAGTGTGAAGCTCGCTGGATGATGCGAGGGTCGAGAATTAGGGTTGCTGCAATAAGTGTTGGGATGGCTATTGGTRTTGTCAAGGATGCGAGCTCCGTCAATGTTGTTGGTGTTGTTGTTGCAGCAACAAGGCTCGCCTTTGTTTTCTACTACCATTGGTGGTTGCTCAAAACAAGACAAGATGGTAGACCTTGTGTCCCTTCGCGATCGTGGCCTTCGTTTGATGGACCTTTGGGTGGTGGTAGTGGTGGTGGTCCGAGACGCCATAGTCACGCAAGGAAGTGCCACAGAAAGTGGTTGGTGGAGGTAAGGGAGGCTCGGCTTGGTTTCCTTCATCTCCATGGCACTGGAAAGCTCCTTCTCCCCGATGTAGGGCACCAGCTCCCCTGCAAGAGCACAATTGATCTTTAAGGGTTTAGGTAGGAGACCTTGTTTGTGCAACAACTCAAACACCATGTTACTTGTGCCTCTAGGTCTCAGTAGTGTACATTCTAAAGTTTCAAATGTCCTCTATTGATACAAAAAAGTTGCCATGAAGTGATGCAAATAGGGTCTCTTAGTTTATGTCATGGGCATGTCTTTTTTTTGTGGTGGGGGGATCTATCACAAATTGAAATTGAATAAGTGTATAAATTTAGGATAAATCCATCATGTGTATAAAAGTTGAGAATCCTCAATGATAAGATGGTTTGTATACATCTTTCTAGACCTCTCCCACTACTAAAGACTATGAGACTTCAAGGGTTCAAATAGGGCCAAATAGTTTATTTTCTATTATACTAACCTAAGTTTGAATTTGGTTTAGTGTACTATATATTTAGAATAGGGTCAAACAACTCATTTTCTACACTAACTTCAATGCGGATTTCTTTTATTATAGTATGTGCTATTGTGATTACTACTAAGTGCAATGTGAAGGTTTTATTTTCTATACATAGCTAAGTTAGAATTGATTTGGCTATAGCATGTGTTTAGGGTAGTGACAAGCAATTTACTTCAAGTACATTATTGTATTTTTTCTTGTTATATGTAACACAAATTTAGTGTAGTGGTAACACTTTTGTTTCTTTTGATTATAAGGTTTCAATTCATTTTTACTAAGTAGGTATTCAAGATACTACTAGTGGCCTATATTTTATTTATATACATATTTAGTTCATTTTATAGAGTGTGAATATTTCAAGGAAATTACAACATGTATTGATTGGAATTCATTTTCAACCTCCAATTTTATGAAATAGAAACCTTTTGAAGTGGTGCTCTTCCAATTACACTAAATAACTATTTTATGTCTCTCAAGTTGGTGGACACATGCATGTAAGTGGAAAAATTATGTACACAATAATTATGGTGTGTCTAATTTGGTTATAAACCTAAAAATTGTAATAAGAATTGTGAGGTTTGACACATTAAATGTTGTATTTATTGTTAATGACCTAGTTCATTATTATGGTTTTGTTAAAAAAAGAATACATGTCTATTACTTTTCAACTGACCTCTTGAGATCAGGCTTGAGCTTGTTCACCCACCGCAAACGGCATGACTTCCCTGTTCTTGGCAACAAGCCTTTGGTTCTAATGGAACTCCAGTCTCTGGCTCCAAATTGTCTCACATACTCTACCAATATTTCATCTTCCTCTGGCATCCATGGCCCTTTTCGCAATACCTCGTCACCGTTTTGCGTAGATTTTAAGCTCATTTTCAATGCAAAGGATTCTCCCCTTCCTCCCGTCTTGTCCCACCTTTGGATGTGCCACCTTTTAATTATCACTACAAACTCCAAAATCAAATATAATTATTTATGTTGTTGTAAGCATGTTGGTCTTAAATTGGGTTGATCATTGCCTTTCTTTTACATTGGACCTCCAAATGATTGSTATGATGCCAATTTCCTTGTCTCATAGTCCAAATGCATTTCGTTCTAATGAAAATATGAATTATTTTTAGCAATCAAGATTGTGATTTACCATAGTTGTATCCATTTTATATTTGTCTACTTTGCACACCTATAAAACACATCACAATCAATAAACTTTTTTATTTCAAAAAACTMAATATTGATCATTAATAAAAATCTTGCTTTTATAATYCATATTTGTTATGTTTTAGATGGTCATTATWTAATTTCTTTAGTTTACAACATAACTTGTRTAATACAAATGTTGTTTGATAGCCAATATATTTTAGGGATTATTTATCAATTWATTGWGATCACCTCCAATTGTCCCGTCTACAAGTGCAAGATTCTCTAATTGTGTGGTTGTCTGAGCAACAAATAGAATTATTTGTAAGAATTCAAAAGTATTTGCTAAAAATAAAATTCATGTAGCACACCATTGCTTTAATATCTTGATAATACATATATGAAATAAATATGCAACAAATAGCCTTACAACATTGTGCTATTTGAGTTAAAATGGAAGGCAAAGCTCAATTTGAAGGTGAAAAAATGGTTCATTAACAAAATTTATCATTGTGTGGCAATGTGAAGTGTAAAAGCATTCTATAAATGGGATGGGCAAGTTTGTTGTCTCACAATGTTCACATTTCAAGATGTTTATATAGCTTGTCGAGGTTGCCATTGAATTAGCATTATGTCCAATTTTCAAAGAAGTCTTTAAGCTSGCAATGAGCTATTTGAAAGATGTATCATCAATAGGAACTTGTATATCCAACTATACTTTTGCAAGATGTAATTGGATCAAAAGGCATCTTTTATATCAAATCCTTTTTTGAAAATCAAGTATTTCATAAAATCTGTAAAAACTTCCACAATTAATCACAATCTATAGAATTCAGAGTTAATCAAATTCCATGCAAAGTTTACAATAAATGCTATACAAGTTAACCAAATTTAATGAAAGTTTGCAATTTATAAAATACAATATTCAAGAGCTCACAAATTTCTTTGAATATTGGTTTCAATATTCAAAATTAATGTAACAAGTTGTAACATAGAATTTGGTCTTGAACATGAATTATAAGCAAAATGTTAGGAATAATAAAGATCAACTGATCCCTTTGTTACTACATGACATTGTTACATTGTATATCACCAATGAATCAATTGATACCTGACAAAACTTCAAGTGATGATGAAGATCTCAATTTTRATCAAATTTTCCAGCTCCAATAATTGTTGGTGAATGATCTTTATTGATGGAAGACCAAGCAATAACATTTTTTTTATCCATATTGTGTCTTTTCATTTTTTGACAATGCTAAAAAATCTACTTCTTTCAATGCATGTTTCAATTGAAGTGTACAATTTGAAAAATCTATTGCTATACATGGGAAAAATTCCACATTCAAAATACTTGTGCTCAGTTTAGGGTAGTGTGGCGATTTTGTTTGTGAAAATGTTTGGAGTGATTGGATGTATAATTTACATACCATATTAAGGTGAGTTCACCCAAAAGCACAGCTCACCTTAAAAGCGCCATCTACAATTTGTGTACATTTCCAAAATTAGTCATCTACATAGACTGTAGATGACACATTTAGAAATTTACTTTGACCCTTAATCACTTCTGCATATTGTATCCAAATGYTGCCTTTTTTGGTGCATTGGAATGTGATTTCACTTGCCAAGAAGACTATGAAAATTTGAATAGCCTATTAATAATAACTAGGCACAATACTAATAAGTGGCGCTTTTGGGTGTACCTACCTTAGTAACTTCATATTATGATGTGACAAATGGAGTTTTGCTTGGATAGACCAATTAAGGTAAGTCCATCCAATCACTCATCAGATTCTATGTAAAGCATTGAGATTAGAAAATAAATGTAGGAAGACTATAGATAGCTTATCATTTAGGTCAAATAAAATAAGCTATCAATGGTCTACCTACATTTAAGTTCTGAAATGACTATCATTTATAGAAACTAACGCCATTAGGTACAATGACGCAATTGGGTGCTCCTACCTTAAGCTGAGATCAATAGTTTGTTCAATTCCTGAATTCTAACATAATGAGCTTGTTCTATGTTACATACCGTTCATCTGACAACCTATAAGGTAATACAAGTATAAGGCCATATTCGTTATATTGAGACTTTTCGCAGTCTCATTATTATCCTCAACTCGAGGATAAATCGCTTTAGCTCTTTACTAGTATATTTTTATAAATAGGTAACAATACCAACTTTTAGAATTTCATTATAGGATCATTATTTGAGTATTATTTATTTTCGGTTTCAATTACTATTTTTTTAAATGAATTTTCCAATAATTAACATTTTGTCTCAAAATTTGTGAAAAGTCTCAATAGAACAAATATGGCCTTGTCAACCCATTGCAATCAAATGATCCATAGTGGTCACCTAGGAAGTCACCCCATTGTGGGGTTTCTTTGAGTATGTGAGATTTGAGCCCCAATCAATGTCTTACATGACGATATAGGAATAAATAGTGACCTCATTAGAAACTTCCAACTTTTCAATGTGAAATTCATTGTAAAAATTGGCTTTTTAGGCCTTTCATGTTAGTGAATATTGTGATTGCATTAGGTAGTAAGATGAGCATATTGAATTCAAATTTTGTTGGTTATGGGGTAGTCTGTAGTCTTGTAGACTATTTTGGAGTTTTGAGCCATGATGCATTGAACACTTCAAAAATTCCTAGAAAATTCATACTTTGTCGGAAAAATACAATTTCAATTCCAATTGTTCTTTCTCAAACTTGTCTTTAAGTGGGAAAAAAATTTCAAAATTTCAAAAATAGGGTGAGGCCAAAATCCAAATTCTAACTACAATGGTTTGTTTTGCCTGAACTCCTAAATGCCCAAAGCCTTTTTTGAGCTTCTAGAAATTTGCTCTACATTGAACAAAAAGCCAACATTGTGATAAGACAAATCAATTTTTTTTAAATGTAATTGTACAAATTCAATCTAAAAATGTTAAAGATTCCTAACAAAAAGAAAACACAACAATATCACTTATGGATTGAAAGATTATAATGTTTGATCATGACGGTGTTAAAATTGCAAAAGTGAGTTAAAGTCTTTCAATCCTCTTTTCATAGGTCAAATCTAAAAAATTGGTAACCTAAAAAAATATGAGGTTGAAGGGCCTAACATGCGTAGCTCAAATCAATTTATGGCTTCTCAAAATCTATTGTAGATTTTTTTTTTAAATGAAGTTCTAATGTGTTTTTTTCTCCAAGCTCTCGTGTATTTGAGGCTCATTTCCAAGACCCCTCAATACTAAGGAAAGTCAAGATTGCAATGGACAATAATCCTAGCACACAATCTTCAATTGAAAAATCACAAACAATTATTTTCAAAATCGGATTTTTGATGTTAAGACTAGGCTTCAAAAAAAAGTTTACACAAATATAAACTACCAAAAATCAAAATTTGATTAGGTTTCATTTAACTTCAAAGTTTTGCAAACACCAAATTTTGTTGCCTTGCAAATTTAGGTGTTAATTGATGTGGACTTTGTTAATTCTTAAAAGACAGACCTATTACCACGGGGAAAAGGCGGGCTAAGGACTATGGACCACCAAGTGTTAGAAGGTGGGAAGTTAAACTATGCAGCACCTAAAAATGACAGCAACACCTAGAAATTTGCTACAACACCTAAAAATTTGATGATGGCCATAAGGGGACCTGTTTGCAAAGGCACAAATTACCGTGGCTATGTGTTACATTTTACAACACCTCAAAATGACAATACATTCAATGACCCTATTTTGTGCTTTCCATGTCAAAGCACATCTCTACTTTCACATTTACCCAAAAAAACGATGAAAAATACCTATTATGCATCTACTACAATTCATTCCTGTCATCCAAAGGACTCAAAACTTCCCTATTGTCCTTTAACCCTTTACTTCCTAAGAATTCATGATCTTAAGATGTGGATTTTGATTGATCATATTGTGGAAAGTATAATCTAATTGGAAAATTTTATTATATTATTGACTTGAATGAAAAACATTGCATGCATTGGTTTAAATAAATAAGAATTCGGGCAGCGGAAGGCGAGTTTAAGTGGAGGGCAGCAAATGGGCAGGATTCAGATTCAGAGGCAGGGGCATGGCGATGGGGGRAGGGTCCGTGCAATGGTAGCGAATGGGACGAATGTGGCTGCTGGGGAGAAGCGAGCGCCTGGAGGTAGGGTTTTGGGCTTTGGGTTTTGGGTTTTGCGAATTGGGGTAGGGGGAATTGCGATGGATTGCGAAATTGCGAATGTCGTAGGGTGGGGCATGGCGCGAAGAGAAGTCGCAATGCAGAATTTGGGAGGATTTGGAGAATCCTAAAGTGGTCTGGTTCGGTGATGAATGGGGTAGCTGATTGATTACTGAGGGTTCGTAACTGTTACGGTGCGTAATTGTTGTTACTGATTGCAGCGTTGGAGGCGATGAAATGATATATTCACTTTGGCTCCTGGAGGTAGGGGTTTGTGGTTTTGGGTTTTGCGAATTGGGGTGGTGGGTGGTGGGAATTCGATGGTTGAGAATTGGCGCATTCTGTAGGGTTTGGAAGGTGGTAATGTTCCAATGTAGAACTTGGAGAATACGAAAGTGGTCTGGTTTTACGCAATTGTTGGATGCGTCATCGGTGTCACTGATTCGAGCGTTTTGAAAGGGGATGGACTGATTTTTACTCACAATAGATGATTCCGATGGATTTCGAAGGTTTAGGTTTACAGAGAGGGTATCCGTGAAAAAGGGATGAGTGCTGCTCAGGGTATGTCACCCCCTTCTGAGATGTAGACCTCGGGTACATTCTCGGGATAGAACAGGCACTGGAGKGTGTCCCCGAGCAGCGAGCGCTCTACCCTAGCATGATCATTTTCATAAACCCTGCATTGGGACGCCCATACATTTGTTTTGATGCACATCAAATCCATTCCTCAACATTTTTTTCTGGATTGATTCCTTGATTTGAGAGCTGACTGCATTTTTTGGTTGGTGTGTATATTTGAAATGCAGAGCCTGTAGGTGGTGTGGAGAATCTGGTTATTATTGGCTCAGGTCCTGCAGGTTACACTGCAGCGATTTACGCTGCGAGGGCCAATTTGAAGCCGGTCATGTTCGAAGGATACCAAGTGGGGGGAGTACGTGGAGGGCAGCTGATGACCACTACCGAAGTTGAAAATTTCCCAGGCTTTCCAGAGGGGATCAGTGGACCCGAATTGATGGACAGGTGCTCAGCGCCCCCTTATAATTTGTAGATTTTGATGTAAAATTTTGGTAGACTTATGGAGACACCGAACTCTGGAATCCCTGATGTCGCTACTTTTGTCTCAGGAAGCCTTAATTTGGTCTAATGGTTTAGGGTTCATGTTTTGAGTAGGTCGTACATGGACTTGCTTTTGTCCAATTTAATGCAATTAGTGATCAACACATGCCGTTTTCTTCGGTGGCTCTAGTGATATAAAATTTGAGCCCATCTGAATTCTCATTTTCAAGAATATAATCAATGGAATTGGTCACATTAGAACTATGAATTCCTGGTCTTTTCCAAGAATGCACAGTAGACTATAGAGTCATGATACTGAGTATGCAGTCAATTTTATCAACCCCTGCAGTTGCAAAGATCATACAGATATTTTTGAGATTTTCTCACCTGGGTGTTTTTGTTGCAGGATGAGGAAGCAAGCTGAGAGATGGGGCGCTGAAYTGAGAACGGAGGATGTAGAGTACGTGGACGTTCGAAATCGACCTTTCACGGTCCGGAGTAGTGATAGCGAGGTATTTCTTAACCTGAATTCTTGCTGTTTTTTTAACTCTGGTAGGCGACCTGAAAGGTGCACGCATTTTGACAATTTTCTCTCAAGTGAGTCACTGAACTAACAATATATATATATTGCAGTATGCGCTTCGGAAGCTTTACCATGAGAGTCCTCGTGTTATTACTGTATTGTACACGGCACCGACATGTGGGCCATGCAGAACTCTCAAGCCAATTTTGAACAAGGTATCATAACTTGGCTGTTGTTTACAGAAAGCTTAAGCTTTGTCTGAGTCTACACGGTTTTAAAACTTTTGTGTGTGCCTGGGTTGGGTTTGGAGCAAATCAAGCATGAGGTCTGCCAAACTTAAGATTAAGCAATTAATCAGGAGAACGGGATTTGTGTCATTGTTTGCAAAAAATTGGTCTTGCGTTTCTTAAAAGATCGATTTCCAACCATCTAAGGTGAAAACACCCAATACCAATCATTTAAGCAATTCAGCATAGCTGACGGAAACTTTTTCTGAAAATAATATTTTTGTAGTATTAGCAAGTGAAAATCATGAATATTCAAAAAAATAGTCAGATTTTTTGGATATTGTATGTAATTTCTATGATTTTTTGAAGTGCCCGCTCAATAGACCACTGGAAATGTCCTATAGGCGTACCTAAATCTGAACACTGCCAAAATCAGCAGTCAGCAAATCAGAATTAAGTATGTGTCATTCATATGTGTGAGTGAATCACAATCAAGTATTTGTAAGACATATTAACTACAACCAATGGGCACAATTAGGTGTAGTCTATGGTACAGGATTGGGTACACGTGCGTTAATGGGTGTTTCTACCTTAGGTCTAATGAGTTGTGTGTTTCAGGTGATGGATGAATATTCAAACGACGTCCACTTTGTCGAGATAGACATCGAGGAGGACCCTGAAATTGCGGAAGCTGGTGGTATCATGGGCACACCTTGCGTTCAATTCTTCAAGAACAAGCAAATGATTAAGTACGTTGTTAACCCTTTACTTCCTAAGAATTCATAATTTTTAAGTTGTGAACTTTGATTGAACATATTGTAGAAACTACAATCTAATTGGAAATTTTTTATTATATCATTCACTTGAATGAAGAACATTGCATGCATTGGGTGAAACCAATAATTATTAAAATAAATGAAAATCTCCAGATAAACTCCTCAAAATTGCTTAAAAGAACATGAGACCCAATTTGGGCTTCTTAGGAAGTAAAGGGTTAAATCTCTTTTTTTTTTGCATAAATGTTTTGTTCGGGGTGTCTTGATAAGTACTGCTTTGTTCGTTTTGGATAAATTTTAAGTAACCTGTCAATACTCAATTGTTCTAAAATAYAGGAAACTCTGATGATGCACATTAATAATATGATGTATAGTAAACTGGCCAATCACTGCATAGACAAAATACAAATCCTTCTCCACATAAATATAGAGACTTGCATGTTTTGAAACTTGGCATGATTATTAAATGTCATGTTAAGATTCACCTACAAAAAACAGAATGCAAAAAGATTGCTTCCTACAAATTTTATTGCAATTTAAAGGCAATGAAGTTGAAAACTAGTTAAAAATTGCTTGCATCCTTTCACCACATAGTGTGCGGTCATTGGGCGGTGTTATAAGAGTTGGTTCCATTCACAATTGAATTGGATTGGTAGTCGAATTGTGTGATTAGTGTTTGGAATTGGAAATTTTTGTTGTGTGGTTTTTGGAATTGTGTGGTAATTATCCGGTTTACTCTTGTTGATGTTTTATGGAACAGGATTATTAGATATTTTGTAGTTAGATGGCGGTGTGAAATAGGGTTTTCTAGTGTGGTTTTTCTGAGCAACACCAGACTGCTTTGATTTCTAACATGTTGCCATTTTTTTTTGTCTGCAGAAGTATATCAGGCGTTAAAATGAAAAAGGAATATCGTGAATTAATTGAGGCTAACAAGTAATGGAGGTTCCCCTTTGTTGACAAGCATACGAAGTGGTCCAGTTTCTGGGGGGTCATGGAACTGACCCAGGAGATTGCTGGTGTTGTAGTTTTAGAATAAGAATCATTAGATGAGAAACGAGGCCTCTACTCTAGAGGGCCGTTTCAGGCCTGTTCCCCTTGTTGTTCTCAATGCAGTGATGGAAAAGTTGGCTGATGTCAAAAAAATAATTACAAAAAAAAATAATCTGACGTGGCAGTCGCTTCGCCATGTCAGGTTGCTGTTGTAGTGCTATGGGAACGCAGGAACGTAACAAGGAACTCACAGCCTCTCACTGAGCCTCAAAAAACATGTAGTGGTCGCATATTGTAAGATTACCCAAGGGATCCTGTCAAATACGAAACAGATGGCGGCTTCAAATTCTGTGAAAAAAAATGTTGAAATCCCGGCCACTATGTAATGTGTCTTTGTGGTCGTAATGTCTGGATTTGAATCATCTACTGCTCCCCTCAGTTAAGCTAAATTATACTTCGTGTCCGTCCTGTCTTCAATTCGCTTTGGTTAGGTGAAATCGATTAACATTCCATCCTCGACTGTTCGTTTTGTATCCTTTTCTGATTGTGCTGACCGATTTTTTCGATGTGCAGGTCTTGGTTTGGTGGGAGCCATATGTGATTTCTGTGAAGCGTTCATATGCCACTCCAGAAAATGCTTGACCACCCATGCGTGCTCATGTCCTTTGGTCGATGCCACATGCATAGAGTGTGAGCGTGTGGTGTGGGATCACGGAGGTCGTTTATTTCGTTGCTTTTCTTGCGACATGTGGTTGTGCGAAGATGACCAGTTCGAGCACCAGGCCTCCTGTCAGCAGCTCGACACCGAGACTTTCCATTGTCTTTCTTGTAATCGGACTGGATTGTATACGTGTCTGCGGTGCAAGATTTGCTTCTGCGATGAACATGTGAAAGGTGTTACGAATGTAGCTAAGAGAGGAGAGGTATGCACTCAGTTCCATCTGCAAGAAATGCTTTTACACATTTTTCCTGTTCACATTTGTGTAGCTAGTCCTTGAAATTAGTGATTGCTCAGACTCTTACTTTGGAGGTGCTGAAAGTTGAATCCTGGCTCTAATATGGTTCTCGATCGTTCCCGAACCTGCTTGACTGGTGTGCGCTATTGGTTTACTCTACTTATATCAGTTTTGTCGATATTCGAAATGCTACCTGCCTTTGTCATACCGTGGCCATACGTTTCCTTTGTGTAGGCTTTGATGTGCAAGAAGTGTGCCTATCCGTTGAAGGAAACCAAGGACATCAGTGTGTCAGTGCGGATACACAAGTTCGGGCGGCAGGTAACAACTTGTTCATTACTGTCAAGTCTAGATGAGAGTGTAGTCTTGCTTACAGGGATCAAGAACTGGCATTCAACCACATTATCGGAAGGCTCATGGATTCTTGATTTCGTCAGGTCCCTCTGGTTGAATAGTTTTGACTATAATGTCATCAAGGCGGGTTCCTATTTCCGATCTTTCATTACTAGTTTGGCACACCTCTTCACCTAAGTCTTAATCTATCGAGTTACATGTAGTGCCTTGTACTACTGTACCTTATCACTACTGAGGTAAATGTCACTTTAAGCTTTTTAACCAATATGTAGGACTGTACTTTTATTGGGAGATCACTGCAGAGCACCCTGGAGTGATCATTTTGGGTTCAACAGCCCTAATCATATTTTTATTAGTATATGAATTGTTTTATACAATCATTCAAAGTGGGAGGTTGTAGACCTCGATTGAAGGGACTGTAGGCCAACCCATTTTTCAATATAAAGGATGAATGACCGTCGACCAATGTAGTCAAGTCTTGCTTTCACCCGACGGGTTTGAAGTGAAGTATCCAACCAACAAAGTGTTCATTGGAAGAGTATTCATTGTGTTTCGCAACGGAGGTCAGTCAATAGCCAGACGGGACTAGTTCCCTAGCGGTTCTAGTATCCTGAACCGTAAGTGACCGAGTTGGACTCTTCCTGTTTTTAGAGTTTTACGTTTCTATTGCTTTCGGTGTGTTCCATCAGTACTGAATTGGGATATCATGTTGCTTGCTGCAGACTGCAGGTGGTGGGGACGGTGGATATGATGATTTCCAGGAAGGAGCTTCTAGCGGGTATGGTGGGTTTAGTGGCTATGGGGGTAACTATGGGGGTGATAACGGTGCACATAATCATGACAATGAGGATGAGGACGAGGATGACGGGTCAGAGGATGAAGATGAAGATGACGACGAGGATGAAGATGAAGACGGGGAAGCCGAGTATGGTGGCGGACAATCTTTAGGCATGGCAGCCCTGAACATCAAAGAGTTTAAGATCGAGGGAGGGGGCAGTTCCAATAAGGGCAAGTCCACGAAGTAGTTCTTGCACTTTCTTTCTTATAAGTAAATATGGAAGTTTCCTGATTCATTCAATAATATTTTCAGGTACTTTGAATTTATCTCTTCATGCAATAACTGCAGACGAGGGGCATATGTAGGTGGAGCTTGTTTCATCGATTTTTCTTATTTGACCCTCGTGTTTAGATTTCCACCATCTTGGGTTGAACTCCTGATTTGGATTGTCTTCCAAATGTTGCGTCATTTACGTTGGGAATAGCTGTGAATAAGGTACATCTCAAAGAGATCTACAGAGGCTTTGTTCATCCGCTCAATGTTTAGATGAGCATCGAACCCTTCGTTGAAACCTTCCCCTTTCTTGTACTCGCAAAGCTCTTGCATAGCAAGAATGTGAAACCGGATCTGGGAAAATAACATCAAAGTAAATTGTTAATATCTGATAAAAACAAGATTTTGAACTAATCCAAAATTTTAACAAATCCACAAGGCAATCCTTACAGAATTCAAGATAAACGATTAAGCAGTGAATTTCCGAAATTTTCGGACAAGATGCATGCAAAGCTCCACCTCCCAGCAAAAAATATTGACCGCTATCAAAGAAATTCGGTAAGATAAGCTATCCTCGTGGTGTTCAAAGTTCACCATCTGCTCATGCATGGTGATGGCTTCCTAATTGAAAATGTGCTGCATTAGTAAATCCATGCGCACTGCTCTCATTCGATCCCATAAAAAATTATGGAGCCTTCAGAGTCGTTCATCAATCAATTGATTGATCAACGACAAGAGATAGTTCATAGCAGCTCTTTTTTTTTGGTGGGGGGGTTGAAAAAGTGCCAGGATGGCGATCACTTAAAATTTGGTGAAGCATTTTATTTCTTCGTACATTCATCTTTTGTACCATAAAACACTTTTCAATCAAATTCATACACTTTTTCATCCAAATTTGACAATTTCATCCATATTTTAAATTGGATTGAAACTTTTCTGGTGAAAAAAAATTTACTTTTTTTCTAGCGAAAAAAAGATTTTCACTATGAAATGGTGCTTTTTGACTCCATTTCGCCCCCCCAAAAAGGGCTGGTTCATAGGCACTTGAAGAACTGTAAGGGGACGAATCAAGTGAGGTTCTCGAGAAGGAGTCCTTGTATATATATATTTACTGCAGGATCACCAGAGGCCAAGAACTAATTATCAGGGCATTAAAATTAACATAACCCAACACGACCAATTTATTATTCTGTCCTCTTGACTAGTCTCTCTACACTGAATAGGTTGCCCCTCACTAATTTCTCGACATGCCACACTATATAAATATTTCTTGCGAATGTACAAAAATATCCTAGTTTTAAATTAGTAATTGATGACTGACTCCACTCCCTTAAAATTAAGACTAGTAAGAGTTATGTGTTAAGTGTTATGCAATGTCGCGCTCCCGACTTTGTTAATTTTACCTCGGTAAGTGATAAGTTTTCAAAAAAAGGCTTTTCGTAAGAGCCATCGCTTGGAGGGAGATAATTTTGAGGTAAAGTAATAGTTTCTAGTTGCAAAGTGACTCTAGATGTCCATTCTAGAAACAAACTAATAGGTACTAAATAATCTCTTGTTTTCGCTCTAACGTGAACTCATGACTCTTTGCCATTGCAAAGGGTAGGAAATTTACTTTATAAGTTTGATATCCTCTGAGACTGAGACCCCTAACATGAATGTTCAAGAGTATTTAAATTATGAGCTCGAGTTTGATTTGAATAACCTTTATCAGCCCACTGATGAAGAAATTATTGAAATGCTTTCATCTCAACAACAAGGTAATGAACATGAAGATAGTGATCTTGATGAAGTTAATCCTCACGATATAGTAGAAGAGGTTCTGCTGCGTGATGGCTATGGCAATCCACTTTTTTCCCCGCGCTTCTCCATCTGTCTCTCCTTCCCCCTCTCCTCTCCTCTCCTCCTTGCGTCCCTTACCGCCAATTCTCCTCACAGCTCCCCCGCATGTGCGTCTTCAGAGTACGAGCCTGTCCCTCAATTGCGCCGCGAAATGTACCATGAACGCTTCACCTCCAGTAAGACCACCGCATAGCTTTTCCTCCTCTGCTTTCCTGACGTTGATTTCTTTCCTCTCTCTGTTAGAACGGCATGAACGAGGTATTGTCCCTCGCTGGTAATTGAACAAAGGCAATGTTTCTCATTGCGATGCCGCGACAGAGTCTTTATCTTCGGCTTTGTGCGGGCCCGTAATGTGGCGCGCTTTTAAAGTACTGGCATCAATACTTGGGACGACAATAGGTTTAGAATTCTCTTGTTCCGGAAGAGGACAACGCGCTACAGCAATTGAGCTAGAGAGAGAAACGCTGTCACTGGACAGTTGCTGTGAAGAATGGGAAGATCCGTATTATGCTTTCTAACGCGAACTCCAAGACGCCCATGATGGAGCCAGCTATCGCCAATTTTAGGGTTGAAGTTGCAAATCAGTGTGATTCCAAAGATTGTTGCGATCGAGTGGTTTGTTACACTCATAACTGCTCTAGAAACACGACGCTTTGTCAGAGCTCTTCAGTCGCCATGGCGAAGTTCATTGCTCTCTGCTCGAGATCTATCGATCTGGGGTAAGCTCTTGAATCTGTTCTCGTGGAGTGAATGCGATTCTCCATTGCTCGTGAGGGTTTCTTTTGAGTCTTTTCATTCCTCTTGCTTCTATCTCTTTTTCAAATTGTTAGTTAGATGTTATTGCTGAGTGTTTTTCAGTCCTCTGTGTGTGTTTTTTTGTCCGACAGCACGGATGCCACAATCCCCGATCCCACATTGATGGTCCTGGAGTTCCAGCCACAAGTTGCAAGGCAACCTGCGGCCCATTTTTATCAGTTTGGAAGAGATCACCTTCGAATTCCAATGCTTCAGCCTGTATGTATCATATGCCCATTTTCACAGAAAGAGTTTTTGCCTCTCTTGGTGACAGGAATGAAGCATGTTGCGGTGGATTCAGGTGAACCACAGTCGGTTGAAGAACTTTGGAAAGATTGCTTTGCGGATCCTACGCAGTGGTGGGACAATACAGCTGATAAGGTATGCCCATTTGATAAATGAAAGCGGATACAATGCTCGGGTCAACAAGTGACGGGGATATTTCTTGCTTGTAGTGTACGAGGCCATGGGTACTTGTGGGCACTTAGTCAAGCCACAAGTGTGAAATTGCATTGTTTGTTGTCAAAGAGTGCAGTGAACACCGCACAGATCATTGCAGTATCAACAACAAATAATCCTTGCATGTTGATTGTTGGCTGCAAAATGAGCGTGAGACAGGTTTTTTTAGGATCTGATCCATGGGTTGTGGTGCCTACATGCAGAGGAATCCTCTAGATCACCTGACTTTAGACATAAGGTGGCAAGGAAAGCACTTTGGATATATGGCTGGTCAACTGCACCATCACGGGTGAAGGCAATGCTCAACTTGGCCATTGAAGGCCAATTGCAACCTCTTGTTGATTATCACACCAAAGATTCTCAAGACACAACACAAAGGAACAGGTAACTTTAGGGATTGAGTTTGGCTCCCTTGTCTAGTAACGAGAGCAGGTGCATCTAGACACATGTGATTTTGAGTGAGTTTCAAGAGTTTTTTTTGTGCAATACCCTTTGTTATTTTCTTTTGGGTTATTGGGTGCACTCAAGTGGGATGATTTTCAAAGAATTGCTATTTATTTATGTGCTAGATGTTAAGAATTCAAATGGATGGATGCGCTTTTGTGCATATTGAGATATGTGCGTATAGGGCATTAGTGGCCGTGCACCCTTTCCACTTGGTGTATCAATGTTCTTCTTTCTAAGGGATTTCTAATGAAGACTGTATTGATGAATCAGGCTATCCAAGGGCCACAATGGAGAACAAAGCATTGTGTTTACTACTGCAAAACAGTCGAAGCATATTTTACAGGGTGGTGGCGGTGGTATGCCCATGGGAAATGCAAGAACCACAATCGAAGCAATTGGTATTAATTTGAAGAATCAACTCGAACAAGGCATCAATGGCCATCAACTCTTACATGTATGTTGAAGTTTATGAGACGGTGCTTGAAGGAGAAAAAACCATTAGAGAAATTCTGGACTCTCCAAAAAACCGCTCCAGGGTTTGACAAGCCACTCTATTTTCTAGGCCCTACGGAGCTACAGAAAGGACAATAGCTACAAAAAGCACCTTGTGTGAATATCTTGATTATCACACAATATATTTCAGTTTCTTACAACTTTCCTCCAATAGAACCCATTCAACCTAGTGAGCGTTTATATCAAGACAACAGTGTAGAGAATTGGAGTCTACACACGGAGTGTTTGATAAAACTTGTGAAGAAATACGTGTTCAGTTGGACCAACCTGATTGGAGGTTATGCAAAGCACAATCATGGTTTGCTGAAAAGGCAATGAAAGTTTTCAATCGAATGTGCCAAAAAAAAAGGGGTCCAGCCAGATGCATTTACTTTCTCGAGCGTCCTGAAGGCTTGCTGTGGACAGTACACTGGTTCACATGTGTGGTAAATGTGGCAGTTTGGATGATGCACGAGTAGTTTTTGAGAGGATGGAGGATCGTGATGTCATCACATGGAACGTGATGATGGGTGGACTTGCCGATGACTCATGGATGTGGGCGTGAGGCATATGAATTGTTTCTGCAAATGCAACTCGAGGGCTTTAAGCCGGATGCATTCACGTATGTGAACATTTTAAATCCTTTTGCAAGCGCACGTGTGTGTGTGTGGAGTGGGTGAAGGTGGTTCATCGGCATGTCCTCGATGCGGGACTTGAGTCAGACTTGTGTGTTGGTGCTGCGCTTGTTCACATGTATGCCAAATATCAGCCCTTTTTTTTTTTTTTTTTTGCAAAAGTGCCAAGATGGAGATCACTTAAAATTTGGTGAAGCATTTTAATGTTTCGTACATCCATCTTTTGTACCATAAAACACTTTTCAATCAAATTCATACACTTTTTCATCCAAATTTGACAATTTCATCCATATTTTAAATTTGATTGAAACTTTTCTGGCAAAAAAAATTACTTTTTTCTGGCAAAAAGAAAGATTTTCACTATGAAATGGTGTTTTCTAGCTCCATTTCGCCCAAAAATAAGGGCCTATGCCAATTGTGGCAGTGTTGATGATGCACGAGTGGTTTTTGACAGGATGGAGGATAGTGATTGATTCATTTGGAATGTGATAATCAATGGACTTGCAGAACTTACATGGATGTGGGCAAGAAGCCCTGGAAGTCTTTTTAACACTATGATTGCAGACGGTGTGACATCTCATTTCGTAGCAGTGCAATTGTCGGCCTGTAGTCCATCATGCAGGCCTTGTGCATGAGGGCGGGCTGTAATTAAACCTTTTTCTTTGGCTATGACACACAAGACTGTGGCATCAAACCTACTGTGGAGCTTTTGTACCTCATGTGCATGGATGTTCAAGATTGGTCTTGAGAGCAGGACACTGGGGAGGAAGCAAAAGCTCTTGATTGACAACATGCCAACGGAACCTATTGAAATCAGGAGCAACTTCAGTTGGGGAGCCTTGCTTGGTACTTGTCGAATGTACGGTAATGTGGAGTTGGGCAAACTTGCCGCTAATGAGCGTCTCAAGTTGGATGCTTCTGCATATGTGCTTCTCTCGAATATTTATGCTGCAGCTGGCAAGTGGGAGGCGGTGTTGTGGGTGCGCACTATGATGGAGGAGAGAGATGTATACGCAAGGAGCCAGGGCGTAGCTGGATTGAAGTTGATAACAAGGTTCATGACTTCATAATTAGGGGGAGACTTCGCACCTAGAAGCGAAGGAGATCTATGCTAAGCTGAGGAGATGGAGTGAGAAAATGAAGGGCGAAAGGCTACATACCTGATACCCAGCTAGTGTTGCGGAACATTGATGAGGAGGAGAAAGAACTTGCCCTTTGCTCCCATAGCGAGAAGTTAGCCATAGCTTTACGGACTCATGCGGACACCCCTTGGACAGCCAATTCGGATGTTTGAGATCCTTCGAGTGTGTTCGGACTGCCATTCAGCAACCAAGTTTATCTCGAAGGCAGACCGCCATTTAGCAACCAAGTTTATCTCCAAGGCGAATCAACAAGAGATTGTTGTGAGGGATGCTAATTGCTTTCACCACTTCCAAGATGGCGTGTGTTCTTGTGGTGATTATTGGTGACTAGGTTGGCAATCTTGACCAATTGCTGGCTATCCTATTTTTTGAATCTCTGGACCATGATTTTTGCATGTAGTTGGAATTTGAAAATTTTCGTTGTAATTTGTCATCTTTTGAGCTTATAGTTATGGTGTTGATTAGTGATAAAAAAAACTATTGCGTTGGTTGGAAACGACTTGAGGGAGGTATTCATAGAGGTTCCCTTTCCTTTTTCTTCACCTCTTGGATTTTGTGAAGAATACGAAATCGAAGGATGAAAAATCGACCGTAAGACCACCACACACTATACACCCTTTTGTTGGCAATAACAAAATCTAGGGATTCTTTACTAAGACTTCAAAAGGAAGTATGTCAAACAAATATTTTGAAGTCTTTTAAGGAAGCCACGCAAGCAACTAGTTTTTCCTGATAGCAAGTACACTTTGTTGCTGCAACTGCTGTGCTTATGATTTGATAACATGATTGTTGGTCCCTGCTTTGCTGTGAATTTTTGATTCGGTAACTTGATTGTTGGTCCCTGCTTTGGTGTGAATTTTGGAAGCAAATATTGTGGGAAAGAATTTACTACAAGGATAATTTGAGAAGTGGGACAAGGATGAAGAAATGATGCCAAGCAGGATTATATAAATTGATTATTGAAAATTCCATATGAGGTTGTAATTGTAATTGAAAGTTAGATGAAGAACCAAAAGTTTAGATGTTGCTTTTGTAATCTTTGAACATTCCTCAAGGCCCAAGGCCTTTTTGGATTCAAAAACATTATGATTGCTTTTAAAATGTTATAAGTCTAAATGTCACTGAAGTATGAAAATCTCAATTGTACAATCTTGGAGTGTGTGTGATTGCAAGTAACATCAATCAAATTTGGAGTCATTTGGCTGCATATTTTGCAAGATTTCAATGCTCTAGTGTAGAAAAAAGATGCTAAAATTTTCTTAGAAACATATTTGGAGGTAAAATTTTGATTTTTAAACCTATTTTTAAACCTATTTGAAAAAACTTTAGACGCATTTGGAGGTGAAATTTTGATTTATAAACCTATTCGAATGAAAAAACTTTGAACTATGAAATGATTAGAAACTAGCATACAAACCCATAAGAGTGAAAAAAGATATTATTCAATTGACTCATTGTCTCTACAAAAGTGTTTTGAAATGTCAAAAAACAGCTAAAAAAAAGTTGCAAAAAACACATCTATGATTGGACCTTCTTCTACTATAATGCTTCTCAATCACTTATAACTTCTTGGATTGATATGAAATTTTAACCACACAAACTAGCCACTAGTATGCCCAACTTTTCCAAATAATTAGTGGAAATAGACATTGTATGAAGAAGATAGAAGCCGCCAAAGTTCATTGTAATCCAAGAATGTTTGCATTTCAAACTTCAAATTGTTTTCCAACATTCAAAACAACTTGGATTGACATGAAAACTAATTTTACATCAATAACTAGACTTCAACAAGGGAAATATGCCCCAAAAAATTTATTGAAAACAAACATTGGATGAAAAAGACACAACCCTCGGAGTTGCAGCCATCAACATGCACTTTGGTGAATTTAAATTTATTCAAATTTGAATGGGTTATAAAAAATGAGTACATCTTGGATTGATTTGAAAATTTTAGCACACAAAGTAGAAGAGAGGGTKCACATTTACCAAATTTTATTGAATTTTGACATTGGATGAAAAAGTTACAATTCTTTAAATTGGACTTGAAATTAAGGTAGGAGGCTCATAAGTTGCTCATCTAACGGTTGGTCCGCCTTTTTCATGTATTTTTTTCATGGGAATATTTTTAACTCTTTTTTCAGACAAAGGGAAATAGATTCTTATTGTAACACAAGTTGTTTTGTATTTTTTGAAGCATTTTCAAATATCTTATGAATTTTCAAATAATATCAATTATAGGTCCCTATTTATGACCATAGGTCTTTCATAAATTGTTCACTTGCAACTTCTAGAGAGAAATGGGGAAAGCAAAGAGAATGACTGGCTCTTGCAATAAATAAGCTTTCTTTTATTCATCCATTCATTGACTATAGAAGGTCCATTTAAAGACCATCTCACATCCATTGGAGGCGAGTCTATATGGGTAGTCCTAAATGCCCGCTTGCTATTAGAGCCTTCTACCTTATGTAAAGACACCTTTGTTCCATTTGGGTGGTGAGGGTTTAACTTATATTGAGACTTTTTGCAAATTTTGAGACAGAATGCTAGTTATTGGAAAATTCATTATAAAAAATAGTAATCGAAACCAAAAATAAATAACGTACAAATAGTGATCTTATAATGAAATTCTAAAAGTTGGTGTTGTTACCTATTTATAAAAAAATATTAGTAAAAGATAAAGCGGTTTATCTTCAAGGTGAGGATAAAAATGAGACTGCAAAAAGTCCCAATATAACAAATATGGCCTTTTTAAAGTAGCGCTTGTTATGAGGACAATCTTGGGATTTTGGAGGCTCAAATGAGACGAGGGCTTTCTTTTTCATTTTTTACAAAGTGCCACAATGGCGATATTAAGTATTATAGTGGTGCTCCAAATTGCAACATTCATCCACATATTGGATGTATAGTATGGTTTTCATCCAAAATCTAGTGATTTCGTCTACGATTTTTATAAAATCAAAGTTGTTTGGCAATTTCATCCAAGTTTTTTGCCATTATTTTTGACGTTTTTTAGCCAAATTATTTTTTCTAGTGCAATCTGGCACCAAAAAGCAAAAAAAAAAGCCCTGAATCAGACACTCATACAAGTTGATTTCAGTAAAGAAGGAAAAACACTTAATTTTTCATCCAATGCTCATTCAATGAAGAATGATGTGTATAAAAGCAATGTGTGCCTTTTACATTTGAAAGACAGGGCCAAAAAGGAGGACCAAAACTGAGCTTTTTTAAAACACTGTAGTATGGACAGAAATCAAGTTGTATTGTAAGTATTGATGAGAGTAGCGCGGATAGTGAAGGAGACCTTTGGAAACTTTTCTTGGCAAGAATAGGGTAGGAGGTCCATAAATGGCCCATCTAAGGGCTTAAGCTGAATTTTGGCACGGTGTAATTGCTTGAAATAATTTCCAGTAAATTTTCCTTGAAACACAAGTGKAATTGGCATCTAACCCAAGTCATTTTATATTTTTTGGAGCTTTGTGGAATTAATTATGAATTTTTGAATTTGCAGAAAAGTGCATTTCAATGGGCTCTAATACCGACCACCTCCTCAAACGTAAACTACTTGTACATTGGAGAGTGCAAAATGTACCTCCAGAGAGAGCCTATTCTATTTTAGAATCCACTCCATTTATGGACCTCCTACTTTATACATCAAAGGGAGAGGATGATGCACCAATGTACAATACAATATGGGACAGAAATTAGGTTATATTGAAATTCCCTTTTTTTGCATGAAAGTTCTATATTAAATGCATAATCTATTCTTCTTCTTTTTATAATGCAATAAAGGCTCAATTGAAGTTTGGATTGCCGGCTTTGCAATGGGGCAACTTTTTTCCAAAAGTCGCTAGAATGGAATGAGGTTCACCTACCTCTACTTCAAAATCTCGATATTGTGCTTGGGTCATTGCAAGAAAGACTCACCTCAAAACGTAGCGTTTTGCACACTACTCCTTTTTTTCTTTGGGAGTACTATATAATTAGTAAAAAAAAAATTTTAAAAAGGAAAAAATATGTTTGATGTATACATCTTTAAGAGGAATGTTCCCTAGGAAGGAAAAACATAGAAAAATTCTCTACATAGGAGAACTAGAAAAGTGCAAAATTTCAAGAAAATAGTAACTTTCACTCTATTTTCACACTTTTATTTGTAAAAAATAGGAAAAGAAATTTTATGAAAAAGTAAAAATTGGCCATTTGAGAAGACTTTATGGTAAAGAGATTCCACTAAAAGAAAAATCTTGAAACTATTTTCAATGCTCATAATTGCGCACGCAAGAGAGCCCTATTTGCATGAACACAAAGGACATAAAATAATGTTTTTCAAAATTTCCTTTGATGAATTCATGCCTACTAAGTACGGGAATAGACCCTAGAAATCTCAGCTCTAGATCATTATTTTTGGGTACTCCCCAGTACTAAAAACCCCTAAACTGCAAAGTGTGACAAATTAGCCAAATTTGTATTTTAATATAAAATTATTTTTGAAAATTTCTGAAAAATAAGGGATCTAATTAATGTCAAGATAGCCATCTCCAATAAAAATTTCAACCTCAACAAGTCCATGCTTCAAAAGTTATAGCACATGACAACTTTGTCACTCCAAATGTGACGCCAAATAGTACTAGTCTTTCTTGCAATCACCCGCTTGTAGTAATGTCCACATTGGAGATGATTGCTCCAAAGAAGGGTTTTGTAGATTGAATTAAATGAACACTTTGAAATTTGAAACTAAATTACGCATTGAGCATCCTCATCATGGACTTTCCTATCTCTATCCTCTTCATCTAGAAAGATGGAGATAGGGAAGCACACCCCACCAATTCTTCCCCTAAGGCTCACTATTTCAAGTACTTTAGCTCAAAATGAGCAATAACAAACTAGGGATCTTAAATCAAAGAAGCATGGTGAAAAAAATATCAAATTAGAGAATTACACATCAAATAAGCGTGTTGAAAAGARGGATATAGGTTAGTGCGTTTGAATTTCTAAATGCCATCCCTTATAGGGAATTCAACCCTCCCACTTTAAATTTTTAGGGATAGAAAATGCTTGTGGGTTTTTTCCTAAAGTTCTGTCTTGAGGGTTCGATTATTGAAAATAGTCAAACTCATATCATTCAACATCTTAAAAGTGTCCTTTGTACTCCTTACCTATTMAAAAATTTAAGATGTAGGTTTCCAACTAAGGTAGGTACACCCACCAAAATTGCCACTTATTGATATTGTGCCTAGTTACTATTATTAAGCTATTTAGATTTTCATATTCTTCTTCGCAAGTGAAATCACATTCCAATGTACCAAAAAACACAACATTTGGATCCAATATGCAAAAGTTATTAAGGGTCAAAGTTTGTTTCTGAAAGCGCCATCTACAATATGTGTACATGATTGACCTTGGAAATGTACACAGATTGTAGATGGTGCTTTAAGGTCAACTCCGCTTTTGGGTATAACCATCTTAATAGAGGGTGTCAAACTTCATTCAATGTAATCCTGAAAGGTTAAAGCGTTCAAAAAAAGGATGATTAATGGAGAAAAAAGAGTTAATCACTCGAAATTGTTTATTGCATCCATTTTGTTTTTTCTTAARTGGGATATTACTTTTTCAACGTTTTATTGAAACTAATAGAAATATTATTATATATAGAATATAACATTTCTATGACTCATACATTAGAACGCCCCTTACTCACTCAGTCCCGGATTGGGCTACCATATTGGTTTATAGAGGTTTATTGGCTAAGAGAGGGTCAGATTTAGTCACAACCTTTGTAATGTGGCCCACTCCTAGCCGGTATGACATATTGGCTTACAGAGGTTTTATTGGCTTATAGAGGAGCAACTTAGAGAGGTTTTACTGTATAAGTTTTGAAGCTTAAGACTCAAGAGCCAAAAGTCCAAAGCCAAGAGCATATAATGAATGGTGCATATCAAACCTCTGGGATTCATATAGAACCATAAACATAAGATTTATTTATACATATATTCTTTTTATCAATTCTCTAAACTAAAATTAAATTGAAGACACTCTTGTCTCATTGTTATGATCCTTCTAATTTGTAGTTGGTTTTAGTGAGGATAATTAGAGCATCTCTATTGCATTACTATGAGGTTTTGGAAAAATAAAATAAAAAATAAAATATGGAAAATAGCATATATTATGTACTTAGAAATCCTATACAATTTCAATGTTTTTTTGCATTAAAAAAAATAAAGTTACATGTTTTCCACAAAAAAACATGCAAAAACAATTATTTTTTGTCTCTAACCAAATTCAAGATGTCTTGCTTATGAAAGCAAATTGCAAGTTGTTACATATACTTTGGATGCACAATGAATTATCTATCAAAAATCAAATATCAAATATGTAGGAGTCTATAATTTTAATTTAAGCATATAATTTAAGTCATGGTTACTCGGTYAGCTTTGAAAGATCTTCACTACACTTGAAAGGATCCACTTTTCTCTCAAATAACATTTTTGAATAAGATACACTTATAAATCCTTCACTAGCATCATTGCACCRTGAATAATTTCTTTCACAATGGCCCACAATTCATATATAAACATTCAAACCTCTTGAATTTGACCCTCTTTTTCAACAACATTTTGAAAAAACACTACAACACTTGTGACACTCCATTACATGTAGTAGACTTATCCACACTCTCATTGCTTGTAGCACACTTAAACTAGTTGACTTTTTTTGTGGCTATCTCCCTAAAAGTCAAATTAAGACAATTAAGAGTAGCTCTTTCTCCARCAAGACGCTAAATTTGTCCTACAAAGTGGATCCATCAAGGTAAATTTTGTGTTCTAGTCAACTTTTAATGAATGTTTTCAAATTTTAGAATAAGCTAGAGTCCACACTTGCTACTAAAATTTTGCATGACTTTACATAAAAAGATTTAGAACTCAATCATGGTAGAAAGATGCACACTCATCTCGAACAAAAAAATTTCATCAAGAAGGCTTGATATCTATTGACCCCATTTTGCACAATTGAAAGAAAAAAAATCTCACTTCAAACATTATAATCTTTCAATCCATACATTTCAATAGGTTGAAGATCTTTCAAAACATTGTCATAGTAGTCTACTACACATTTATACAGTTGAAGTTAAGAAAAAAAAATTCAATTTTGGGCAATGCACCAAATAATTATATTTTTCTACAATTTCTCTTAAAAATACTCATGGTCCTTTAGAGGTAGTAGAATTGAATGCCAATGTTTGAGAATTTTTGGAAACCATGTTAATAAAGTAGAAATCTTCAAAGTGGAGGCCATAGGAACATAGTCTATTATTGATACTAAACTACCTTTAAATGGACATCATTGAAATGAGAAATGCTTCAAATCTCATTAAATAATTGCCTACAAAACTCTTCATCTTCCATTAGTTACTTTTGGAAATTAGTATTAACATAAGGAACAAGAGGAAATTTTCAGTAAATTTTCTTTGAAAGACAAGAGGAAATGGCATCTAATTCAAGTTGTTTCATATTTTTTGGAGCTTTGTGGAATTAGTTATGAAATTTTGAAGTTGAAATGCCATAGGGCTCTAAAAGTGAACACCTCCTAGAATGTACACAATTTATACATTTTGGTACATTGAAGAAAGAAAAATGAACTTGTGCGTCTTGTTTGGTTCAAAATGTCCTGTTGGAGTTCGAGCCTCCTACCTTTATCCTTGTATCCAACAACTTTACTTTTGCCACCATTTTGCACTCTAAGGTAGGCCTATCCTTATGCAACACCACCCTGTTTGAGACAACTAAACAAGCACTTGGTGTTCAAAGCTAGTCTAGAAAGTCCATATAATTCAAGCCTCCTCTTCAACTAGCCTTGAACAACCGTGTTGGACCTAAAACTGGAATGTGACAAAATTAACAATGAACAAATTGCAATTTAATGAAAAGGACAATTTCATGACGCCTCTAAGGGACACTATAAAGAAAATCTAGGGACACATTTAGTGGAAGTCTAGGATACATGAATGGGTACTAGAACAGTTATGGATGTTTTTACCTTCTAACATGCGTATTGAATGTGTACTCAAGGACCAATAAGGTAAACTATCCTATTACTGACATAATAGGAGCAAGACTATTGTCGATAAATTTGTACTAGTGGTGTAAATTTCAAAACTTGAATATAAACCATCATTACAATTATGTCCACAATGGGCTTGCTCGCATTTTGCCCATAAAGGACTAGTTTACCTACTCATTGCCAAGTCAATTGAAAATTTGGAATCGATTTGAAAAGTACTCAGACATGAGCTATCAATGGCCTTGTAATGGTAAGGTAATTTACTATTAAAGAAACCTTGAAAGAGCTGATTACATTTGTGTGTGTGTGGTGGTGGGATCTCAAGTCCTTAAAACAATTTTCTGAAGGAAAATGAAAKTGGCAAGAGCGCATGCCTGATTTCACTGGCCACTTTTAGGTGCACTGGGTTTCCGGCTTCTCCTCTACTTTTTGCAACTCATCACAAACAAAACTCACTCCAAACCAAAACAACTTGTTTTTAAAAAAATAAAAAATCATTTTGGATAATTTATTCTTGATGCCATTCTTAAAAAACTCACTCTTRGTTATTCTAGACAAAACAATGAGTTGTTATGGATGAGTTATTCCAAATGAGAGTAGTTATAAAAGACCAAATTTTTACTAGTGAAAATCTAATCCTATACTAGCTTTTTACTCAAAACATTGTTGTTGATAATGGTAGCACTTGACCCCCCAAGACTTGTATGTCCAACCTTTCATTTCTCATTTATTGTTTTGTCATTGTGGGGCTCTTCACTTGAGGTTACCAAACTTTGCATAATAATTTTGTTTTTTGAAAGGATGTCACCCATTTCTGATTAGGTTCTCACTCTCTCAACTTAAGCTACTCAATTTCCGATCAAATGAAGTGACCACTTACATACAATAAAATCGGCAAGAGCAACAAAAATGTCTAGTAGGTGTACATTGAAGCATACAATGATCACAACATGTACATTGAAAGCCTGGCATCAATTTGGTAACCATGCTATGGTTGAAAATAGGTCTGTGTACATATTGAAAATAGAACAAATAGAATCTTCATGAATAAAATTCATTTTAATTTTGTTTTTGTGGAAACAAATTTAGAAAATTATGAAATTGTTCTTACATCTATTTCTCTACTTGAGGAAATTTTTTCATAAACTATCCTCATGCCGTGGATAGGTTGAATTGCTTAATTGATAGAAAAATAGGTGATCATCTTGATAGTGACTGCAATATAAATAATTGATAGTTCACACATGGATAGAAAGGAAAGAGATTATGGACACCAAGCTAATGGGAGTACATTACAAGGGCATCGTTCCAAAGTTCCATGTGGACACCGTGGTGTAGGCACCCTTAACTGATCAAATAAACAATTTTGGATATGACCTAGAGTAGTGCAAGTCGAAGCAGATATTTTCAAAGGCACAATGATAGAAACAATGGGGATTGCAAAAACTTTGGTAATTTTTATCGCTTGAATTGAAATTACTACAAATTTGAAAAGGCAAAAAGTGCTTCGGACCTATAGTGAATGTCTAGACTCTTCTAATCTTGATCATTCAAGAACTACTTTCGTGCTCATTACTTCCTACCTTCTTGTTCACTAGCTACTTTGGGACATGCGTCATGAACTTATTAAGGTAGGAAGTCTTAACATGGAACAGGTTCTAAAACCAATGAGGTTCCAGAGGTATATTTTGCACTTTCCAATGTTCAAGCAATCTACATTTGAGGAGGTGGTCGGTTTTAGAGCCCATTTAAATGTTATTTTCAGCAACTTCAAAAATTCATAATTAATTCCACAAAGCTCCAAAAAATATGAAATGACTTGGATTAGATGACAACTCCACTTGTCTTTCAAGGAAAATTTACTCAAAATTATTTTAAGCAATTTCATCTTACCAAAATTCAGCTTTTGTCAGCCCTTAGATGGGCGCTTTATGGACCTCCTACCTTAGTCCCAACTTTGAAAAGGAGAAAAAAAAACATTCCAAACTTCAGTTGGAAATCTATTCCAGACTTGGTTGGAAATAACTTCACCATACATGTTGAGTATGGGTCATTGGTCGGAAATGGGTGCGATCACCTTCATACTAATAGTGCAACAAATTTTCATCAATTTCAAATAAACTATTTATTTATTGATTTATCCCTTGAAACTCTTTGAGACTTGTAAGGTAGGAGGTCTTTAAATGGAGTAGGTTCTAAAACCAATCAGGCTCTAGAGGTACATTTTGCACTCTCCAATGTACAAGCAGTCTACATTTGAGGAGGTGGTCGGTTTTAGAGCCAATTGAAATGCACTTTTCTGCAACTTCAAAAATTCATGTCTAATTCCATAAAGCTCCAAAAAATATGAAACGAGTTGGGTTAGATGCCAATTTGACTTGTCTTTCAAGGAAAATTTATTGAAAATTATGTCAAGCAATTTCACCATGTCAAAATTCAGCTTCAGCCCTTAAATGGGCGTTTTATGGACCTCCTACCTTACTTGTACTTTTACCCAAAAATTTGACAAAAAAGCTCACCAGAAAAGAGTGACCTGAAGTGAGTGCGTTGCAGTCCTAAGGCATGTGCCCAAGGACTGTCAATGCACACAAGTAGCTCACAAGGTTTCCATGTTACTGCCGGCCAGGCACATAAAGATTCATGTGAGTGATGTAACCAATAACCAATGTACCAACTTGGACCATTTCCAATAATTTTGAATTTAATTGATTGACAAAATTGTGTGTCACATTTAAGGGCGGCATCCCCAGACTGAAAACGCCAGTTTTTTTTTCCTGCTGTGCCCATTTACATTTACTATTATTAAACTGGTCAAAATATTAAATTTTCTTGTTGTATATTTCAAGTGAAAGGAGGTTCCAACGCACCAAAGAACACAACATTTGGATACCATATGTAAAAGTAATGAAGGACCAAAGTTGTTTTGGGTAGATGTTCTAAAAATGGCCATATTCATTATATTGAGACTTTTTGCAATCTCATGTTTATCCTCAACTTGAAGACAAACCGCTTTATCTCTTTACTAGTATTTTTTTATAAATCTAGGTAACAACACCAAATTTTAGAATTTAATTATAAAATCACTATTTGAACATTATTTATTTATGGTTCCAATTAGTATTTTTTCTTAAATGAATTTTCTAATAACTAGCATTCTGTCTCAAAATTTGAGAAAAGTCTCAATATAATGAATATGGTCTTAAAATTGTTTCTTCAGCATAGGTACATCATGTTTAGGGAATGCAATTGTGGGTGCGTAGGGCAAAAAGTGTCCTATTTTGGAGTTTTGTAGGTCAATCTTTGTGCACCGAACTTAGCCATGTAATTACTATGCATATATAAGAGAGCCTTCATGTAAGTTAAGGGTTTAGGGACATTATGCTAAGGGGCTAGGAACATTGTTCTGGTGGTCCTCCCAAAAGTTTAAACACATTTGTTCTTTCTTAGGCATTTGGAATGGTAGTAAGTTTTAAATTAAGGCTTGAAAGGCATCAAGAGAATAATTCCTTTTCATAGATAGATTCAAGAAACCTAGATACTTATAGCTATACCAATAAGCAATTCATTTAAGTAAAAGTTAATCATTTTTTTTYCCCTTCTATATCACTATAGTTTCRTGGCAAACATCAACATCAATGAAGGAACCAAGGTAGTACTTGCTAGTACCTATATTCTACACAAAGGGATGACGTGGTTAGTCAAAAGTCTACCRCACCACACTCTTTGTTCATGATGGTCTCACAATCCATTAGCAAGTTACCCAACCATAAACYTTTACTTTTGGGATCCCAAATTAGTCTAGATCACTTTCCAAATAGATCATACACAGTCTCATGTTCTACAAATTAGACCCAAGTTTTATCCCAACTTCTAAAATTAGAACTAGGTATTATCCAAAGCACTAAAAATAGAACAAACTAGTTAGTGTTTACAGTTAAATTTAGATTTGCCGGCAACACATTTTACTTTTTCTAAAATTACACCCTTGCAATTGTCTTATTATGATATATAAAGACAACTTTATATATAACTATTTGTATACATACAAAGTTCATTTTCAGGGCAAGGTTATTGATTATTCATGTGTAACAATAAATTGCAGTTGTGACGCTCAGACAAGGCTTTTGTTTCTGTGAAAGATGGCGAGTTTCCAGCAAACTTGGGTATTTGTTGCAGCAGCAATCTCTCTTCTGGTTTTAGGGGGACAATTTTCTGCGAGTGCGGCGGAGGAGCTTCCATCTGTGGAGAGAGCAAGCTTTCCCAAGGGCTTTGTGTTTGGGACTGCAACGGCTGCTTATCAGGTGTGCTAATAAAAAAAACTACTTTTATCATCTTAAAATCAATTTAATTTTAATTTTAATTTTTTGAATCACTAGTTGAAAATTCCATCAGAAGTCATGGCAAAACACCATATGAACCTAACTTTAGTTAGATGGACAAAGTGGAACTAGGTTTTGGGTTTCATTTCTTCTATTAAAATTCACATGTGCAATGTGCCCTCTTCATCACATGAAAGGCACTTATGGCCTTGGTTCAGTGAATTTGGTCTTGGCATATTGGTGAGGTGGTCATGAATTCAAACCTACGAGTTGATGCAAGGGTGCTTACCAGCTGTAGTATGTGGAGTCAAATGACCTTGTTGTCATATGGGGACTTGAGAATCTCTCTAGTAGGAGAAAGAGCATGTCGGTTCTTTATTATAGGGTCTACCTCGTGATGGAGGCATCAAGGATGAAATCCACCATCTAAGTCTATGAGGCTTAGATAGTTGAGTCATTCCCAACATATGCTCCATCCACGGTGATCTTTTACACCGAAGTTCACCTTCTTAATTGCACGTGGACATTTGAAGAAATCAATTCCTTAAATTATATCAAACTTTGAGTAACATAATATTAATACTAATGAGGAGGTTTGGGTGTCCCCCCCTTTTTTCATTTGCAGTATGAAGGTGCTGCGCGCAAGGGTGGAAAAGGCCCGAGTATTTGGGATACCTTCACACATCAACCAGGTAACTATATATTCAGGCTTTTTGCTTTTAAAACGTGTGTTTTATTAAAGCTTCTACACTTGCATTCAAGATTAAAAAATAAAATAAAAAACATATTGAGGTCGGTTACACTTGCAAAGTATGTGCTTTATCATGGTATTTTAAATTGATGTTCATACATTTACTTTTGCTTTTGAACTTACAGGAAAAATAAAAGGAAATACAACAGGAGATGTTGCTGTGGATCAGTATCACCGCTTTGCTGTAAGAAACTCAAAGCCCATGCACAAAGCTACAGTAGTTAGATGAATTAAATGTTTTTCCTTTGTGTGTGCATGCGTGTATAGATTGACTAATATCAATATTTTTATGGCTTTGCATTTTGAAGCATTTGAAATTGATTGTAATTTGTGACCATTGGAGAATTTTAGTGCTAAAAAATGACACATGGTTCCAATTATCTATTCAGGAGGACATTTGGTTGCTGAAGGATTTGAATATGGATGCATATCGCTTTTCGATTGCATGGGCTCGTATCTTTCCAGGTATGTATAAATTTTTTAATCATCAATCCCTTTCAAATTAAGTTATTGATTGTGCTATTATTTGCAATCTAAAATATTATTATGTTTCCAAAGCGCGAATCTATTTTGAATGCCKATTAATTTATTGTTGTTTTCAATTTGGTTGCAGAGGGAGTTGGCGAAGTGAATTGGGAAGGAGTCAAATACTATGACGCGCTCATCAACCACCTCTTGGAACTTAACATTGTGCCTTACRTCACTTTATATCATTGGGACATGCCTCAAGCTCTTGAAGACTCCATGGGAGGCTGGATTAATCCTGATATAGTGTACGTTTTGGGTTTAACTTATCATGACAAACCATTCATATTCAATTCTTTTTCGTATTTTAAATTTTTWAACATTAATCTAAAACTTGAAGCAAAACCTTATGAYGCACATAATTATTAGCGGCTTTACTAACTAACCCATGACGGATGTGTATGTAATTTGTGCAGGGAACCTTTTACAAGGTTAAATTTCTTTTTCAACATACTTGAAAGTTCTTCATTCATTTTCCTACTTTTAACCATTTTGTGCACCTTTCTGAAAGTAGAGATTTAGTGTGCAACACTTCAGATAATGTAATGCATTGCATTTGGAACAATCACATCACTTGCAAGGCAATCCCATCCATTTATTAGACCTTTATGTAAAGGAATAATGCTAAATTTAACAAAATTGATGTTACCTTACCATTAAGGGAGAGGCACTCAATGGCGTCCATGTACCCAATGCCAGTCCCTTTCTAGGTCATGCATTCATTCTAGAAGGTAAATGTAGAGGGACTGTAGACTACTTATTATTTTAGGTCAAAGAAATAAGCCATATACTACCTACCTACATTTATAGTTTGAAATGATTATGCACTATAGAATCGGACGGCATTGGGTACACGGAGGCCATTGGATGCCTCTCCCTTAGAAGCTATTCCATTGTTGGTTCTGGTAATTGATTCGAAGGGAGCATTATAAGATTTGAAGACTGGGTTGACTTTTGAAAACCAAGAATTCCGCCGCAATGTTCAAAAGAAAATATTGGAAAGGAAGCAACTATTGCAGCCTCAAACATACTGAGCAGGGCCTTTTTTTTGGACGAGTGTCCCCCTTGCTGCCCTCACTACATAGGCCAGATTTTGGAGGGATGAAGCCAGAGAGGTCAGATTTATGACAGTCTAGCGAAATTTCGCCAAAAATAAAAGCCCTAATACTGAGTGCTAACGAAGGGACGGCAAGCACTTTGAGAGTCTCTAAAACATTCTGGTTCTACATGAAACTTTCTATCAGATGGTTTTGGCGATAGTACTGAAGCATGTCGTCAAACATCTGCTCTAAGCTCTTGAATTGATTCAGTCCCAATTCTTTAATCTTGGTGGTATCCAATTTATGGAGTAYATCGTCTCCCGGCATGAAGGTTCCAGGCTGCTTCTCCTCATGGGAGCTTTTTCCCGAGCACCTTCAGGAACCAGTGTCATGTTCAATGGTTAGCATGATTATGTTTAAATTAAGGAACTTCCATTCTGTCCATTAACTAATAGGGGTTGTCACACCACCTTCACCACGGCAGAAATTCTGCTGTGAAACATACACGAGGCGATTTCTGGTTGGCAGTTCGCTGCAGGAGCACTTTGATTTCTTCGAGAAATCAGAGTGTGCAGTTTCTTCTCCTCCGGAGTTGAAGAAACATTTTTGTGCAAAAATTTCTCAAGCGATTCTCTAGTTTGATTGGCTGAATAGGAGTTGTGGAGCTCCCCCTACCACCTTTGCAAGTAAGAAATTCTTGGAGAATCGCTCCAAGCATCAAAAGGGGGTGTCACACCTACTTCACTCAGCCACGGCTCACCACTGGCTCCTCATGTCTCTCTCTAATTTCTCCGACTTCAAAGAAATCTGCTTCTCGGAGGTGTGACTACCCCTAATATAGTAATATGAATCAAAACTAGTAACAAAAATTTACAATTACAGAAGATTTCGAATCTCGTCTTTAAATGCAAATCAAATTGAGGCAGTTGAGGGTTCTTTGTGAGAAGAAGAAGGTTAGTATCTGCTGATTCACCTTGAAGGAACGCGGAGTTTCGGATACTTCTTCTGCAGCATGCCCATGATGTCCCCAAARTGTGCAACATCTGATGAGCAGATGTATCGGCCGTGTGCTTCAGGGACCTCCATTGCTAGCAAATGCGCCGTAACAACATCGTCAATGTGCACAAAGCCTATCCTGATGTTGGGATACTCATCTGCACCTGCTTGCTTGCCAAACCCATATTGGGATCACTTTGTAATAAATTTGTGATCTTTTAATATGCATTCACGAACTAAAGGTTTCAAATTTCAACATCACTACCCTTAAAAAAAATTCCAAAGAAATTACTACTTCAAAAGCTCTGTACCTCGCAGAAGACCAAGGACTAGCAAAGCGGTACTCGTGGGCACAGGAGTAAGAGCAGGACCAACAACGTAAGATGGACAYACAACCACCAAGTCCAGCCCCTSTCTCGCAGCGTACTCAGTTGCCCTCTTCTCGGCCAATGTCTTTGCCAATGCATACCACATCTGCAAAATACAAGTACAGAATTGTTCAATTGCTCCAGCTAGTAGAAGTCGAGAATAGAAGCATCGCCATTGTCATCTGTTGGTACTTTGGCACACACATTTCAGTACTGTGAACCTCAGCAGAGTATTACGCAATATGAAATAATCGTGTGAGTAACTACCTTCTGGTCTCGACAATATTCAGGATTGCTCCACACTGATTCATTCAGAGGAGGGTCCTCCGGGCTCCGATTGTAGTCGTATCGAATAGCCGAACATGAACTCGTCATTATCACACGCTTCAAGTGAGGAGACTTGGTGCATGCCTCCAGCACATTCGCATTTCCTTTCAGTGCAGGTTTCAGCATTGTCACCTGCACGATGTTGTACTGTACACATGAAAATTCTGATGCCTCATAAACATTAAATTAATCCTTCGTCGACACAGAACGTACATATGAAGAAGAAGAAGAAGAAGAATTGCAACTGGTGAATGTTAAAGTTGAGCTTAAGCCTGCTTGACCTAGTAGACCTCTATAGTCACTTTAATTTACAGCGCTTACAGAGGAAATGCATCCGCATCTTCTCAGGAATTCGTACACAAAAGATTTTCAGAGGAAGCCCAGGAGAAAAGGGGAGAAAAAGGGTAGACGTATATAGAGGACCTCAGGATCACCGTTGCGATCAAACAGAACAGGGCATGCAGTGTGAAACACAGTGTGCACTCCATACACAGCTTCGTCGAAGGTGCCCTCCTCTAGCAACTCAGCCTTGAAGATTTGAAGACGCTCCGCCGCCCCKGGGAACTCCCATAAAAATCCAGTCTTGGTCCTGTCATCTAAGAACATCCACAAACCAATTACTCCCGTTGCTCCACTCTAATTACTAAAGAGGACGAAAATATATCCTATAACCAACATTCGATGTCATAGACCACTTTGGGGCGAATTATGTCAGGGATTTCACGAGGCATGAAGAAAAAAAGCAGAGAGCACACAAGCACTTACCAGGATTTCTAACAGTCGTGCGGACTTTATAACCTCGTTGAAGCAGAGCATGGATTAAACATGATGCAATGTAACCAGTACCTCCAGTGACGCACACCTCCGTCCCCTCTATCAAATCCATGCCCTCCATTCCTCTGTCTCTACGCCTTAGAAGAGACTCAAATTACACGAGAATGTTCGCGACTGTCCTGTTAACATAATTTAGCTTGCCGAATGAGTTTCAGTCCTAATTTTAACCCGAAGCTCCACAGATTGGAAACTTCAACATGAACTCAGAGCTTCGTATTCACTGGGATGCATCTATCCATTATCAGTCCAAATATATACAAGATGCAAGTCAGGGAGAGATTGTGGGCAACCTACCTCCACAGGTGAATTTGGTGTGGCGACAGCTGTTGCATCCCATCAGCGGATGATTCTAATCATCCGTGATGAGCCTCACACCAGTTCCGTGACTAATTCGCCACCGACTAATTGTTGGCTTTCGTAGGAGCTAATTTTGACTTTGACTAGCATATGCGTCCGGAGGTACACGTCATGTACTTCACAAAATTCTACAGCTCAATAATACAATGGTTCCACTCATGCAGAGAAAACTAGTTATGCACAATCAAATTCCAATCGGCAGAATAAGGATCATATGAAGTACCTGAATCTGGAATTAGGGTCCGGTTTAGGTCACACCAAAGTTGGTCATTGCGGTTCCGCTCCTTCGAGTTAGAAGAGCCGATCAACGATATTGAAGAGTCTTCAAGGTAACCAGATGTAAGGAGACCCTGATATGAACACATTTACGTAAGGAGATTCTAGCAGAAAATTGGAATGCATCACAGAACGACAAAACACGAAGATTTGTGGTACGTCTCAAATGCCTGGACAAATAAATTAGCATTTCTTTTTGCAGTGCACGTAAACATCCAGGGCGTGACCGTCTTCTCAAAGCACGTTCCCCGAAGAACTTCTCCTCTTCGTTTTCCTGGCAAAAGAATTGGAGGTAGTCTACATGTATAAACATCTCCGATGTTAATCCTATTTCACATTACGAAGAATCTGAGCTATAAAATGACGCCAAACAAACTTGGCACTTAATTATTCGGTCACAAACAAAATATCCTGAACTAACTAGAAACCCTACTTGTGTGTTAGATGGTAGCAAACTATCAGTTTGAAAAAAAATTGGAGTCCCCAGAGGTTCCATAAGTCTAGCATCAAATTTCGCCGAGGACTTCACATTAAAATGAGTTGCAACGGGGTCAAACGCATTTGCAAGGTTCTTAGCCAGCCATACATGCTTCGCGGTCTCCAGCAAATCCGTCACAAGGTCGTCTGGCCAGTCCTCTAGCCATTTCAATTCGTTCCGAATAGTGTTGAATTTCAGATTACAGAACTCATGGAAATTCCTACAGTGATCTTCTCCATGGTAGATAGCGTCAACAGGACATAAACGTGATAGCYTTTGATACTCTTCCCAAGCATGTCGCCTTGCTCGAGCCCCCCGATCAATCTCTAAAATGCAAACAAGGATCAAGACACAGTGTCAATTAAAAACCCAGTTCACAAACCATCAGGACTTATAACTCCAGAAACCCAAATTATTTACTACTAATCTATTGCAGCAGAGAAAGGCCAATAGTACAGGTCCAGCCGAGAGGAGCCGACATTTGTTACCCGCCAGAAGCATTAAGAGAAACAGGGAGACTATCAACATGGACTACTCGACTAAAGAACAGCAAGTTGCTTTCAAATGATTCAAGAATGTCATAAGCTACCCAGACAGTGCTGTAAAATATGCGTGGACTAAATTGCGTGCAAAATTTCTCTTTCCAAAACATGAGAACACAGTTTATTACTGAAGCAGTACCTTCTGACTTCTCTAACTCCTCAATTCACAAAGAACGTCCACACGAACGCAACTGAAACTCTTGACAACGCCTCTCGAGATTATCCRCAATCCGGCCGAAACGAAAGACACGAACCGCAAGCGTCCGTCCGGACTGTCGCATCCCGGATGACGCTCCGATCATGAATCTGTCAGAACGGCAACACTGGAAGCGCGTTAATTGTGTTTGCGCTGGAGAGACGACCATTTTTAGTAGCCCCTCGTGGATTTGGTAACGAAAGACTCGTACCGAAAGCAAGAAAGACAGCGGGAACGGGACTTGGCAGGACCTAAGTTACGAGTGTTTTCTGGAGACTTGATTCTCCAGCCTGCTTGCTTGGGGACTGTGCTACCTTTCTAGAGTTCTAGTGTAGCTTCAGTTCTCCTCCGTTTTGGTCCGCCATAGCCTTACCAGTTCCCTCCAATCTCTGCAACCGCAGGTTGTGCTGCAAACACGGATTTCTTGGTGTTCGTCGGAGATCCCACCATCGCTGCCTGTGCGTGCTTGAGGATTTTCCGACCGCGACCCTTTCATCGCCAGTTTCGCCACCACTTCCATATTCCCGCCCGAAGAGCTCGGTGGTGGGCGACTTCTGCTTTTGCTTTTTTCCTTCCCGGCTTTTGCTTTTTCGTATATAGTGGAACCTATACATTTTAGAAGTTTTATAACACATGTAACATGTAAAAAATAATATGTATTTAATTTTTTGGCTATCAATAAACAATATAATGTGTATCAACTTTTTGGCTATTCACACTATTGTATATTCTAATTTATCAATTTTTTGACTATTCTAATACATAGTGAGATATGCTTACAATGGATGAGTAACATTTAATCTTTAAAGGACAGGCTGGTGACTACGGAAATCATCCCTTCAATTACTGAGTGAATTCACTGAATTGTTGGATTAAAAATCGCAAAAACGTTCATGGAAAGTCAAACTAGAGTAGAATTACCCATAACCGACCGGCACCCCCATAGCCAACCTATAGATTGACTTCTTTCCAACCTAGGCTAGAATGCTTTTTTTTCTCCTTTTCAAGGTTGGGATTGAAAGTTCATGATACATATATCATAGTAGTGGGTAAAAAAGTACAAAGCAATGAATGAAAATCTAGTTTTTTGAATGATCAAAATTGGAAGAGTCTAGAGATTGGTTATTGGTCTGAAGCACTTCTTGCTTGTCAAAATTCATAGAAATTTCAATTCATGCGTTAAAATTACCAAAGTTTTGACAATCCACATCATTTTTATCAATACGCTTTTGAAAATATTTGTCTTGCCTTGCATTGCTCCAGATTTGTCCATAGTTCTTTATTTGATTGGTTATGGGTGGTTCTACCCTACTATAAAAAAAACTCCCTTTTTCACAATAAAATTTTGAAGATGAATAATTGCACTTCTATCCTGAAGAAAAGGACTTTTTGTCATCCATTGACAAAAAGCGTTTGTAACAACGTTTAAGGACTAACTTCTAAATATTTTCTTTGAGGATTTAGAAGAGGGTGAAATTTTATATTATGTAAATGATTTTAATGCTTATTGGGAAACAAATATAGAGGTTTGATTATAGCATGGTAGATGTTATGACAAATTTGACCTTTTGGGGGGATGATATTTAACCCCTCAAGGAACAATGCTTTTTTCTTTTAAAAAAAAGTAAATCAAAATTGCCATTTTTTTGCGTAGTGCAATACTCTTAAAATTTTGTTTCATTTTGCATGTTTAACTAGAGGAGACCAAGTCAACAGGGTTGTCATACCGGACGGGTCGGAGTGATCGGACAGGACGGACGGACGGGCAAGACGGACGGACGGGCAAGACGGACGGACGGGCAAGGCGGACCGGACAAGCGGACGGTCCGGACAACCCGATCGCTTAGCATTTCTGAAAAAATGCAAAAAGTTGTAGGTTCCACGTTGGCAATCCACGGTGGAAATCCAAGCGCGGATGGGTCCGCTGGGGCGCAGACCGGTCTGTCAGGGCACGGATGCCCAGATAGGTTTGTCGGGGCGCGGACGCAAAGGGACAGGGCGCGAACGCCATTGCTAGGGCGCGGACAAGAAGAGATAGGGCGCGGACGCCATCACTAGGGTGCGGACGCGAAGGGACAGGGCGCGGACGTCACGGCGCGGACGCCATTGCTAGGACGCGGACGCGAAGAGACAGGGCGGACGGGTTGTGAGGGCGCGGACGTGAAAAAAGAAGGCGCGGACATCATGGCGCGGACGTCTGGGTGGGGACGAAAAGGCGGGGACATCCCACTCTTCAGCCAAAGTTTGAAGGGAAGTCCAATTTGAGTGGTCATGGGATTCTAACTCTTTATCATGAAGAGGGGGGACCCATTAATGCAAGCAATCCTTCATTAAAGTTCAGGGAATATCTTGAAGTCAATGGTTGTATTAAGAGGTCCAACCACTTTTTGAGTTCAAAGACAATGTATGAAAGCATGGTGCTTCCTTCTTGAGTCGGACTTCTTCTTCTTACCTTTCCCAAGCACTTGAAAACTAAGACCCACCCACAAAAAAAAATTTGCAAAATGAAACCAGAATCCAAACAAGTAGGACAAAATATGTGTGAGGAGAATCTCAAAGAATTTGGAGTCCAAATGAGAAAGAAGGTATAATTTTGTGTAAATTCAAGTTCAAAGATTTCTTTTCTATTCTTCTAAAAATAACCTATTTGCGATTTAGGAGTTGGAGTTTACCAATCAAATCATAACCAACTTATATGTTTTTGGGCCTTTTGGCTTTTTATTCAAGGCTTTAATTTTGAGATAAATAGGTACGAGGGTTTAATTTGGATTGAAATCAAATACAAATTATAATGCATTGAAATATGCTTAAGGGTTTGTTTTCGGACAAAGAGGATAGAAAGGTTTAGGCCTTCAAAACTTGTATCCTATGTTATTCTAATGGGGATACCAAAAGGGTTTGGGATTGAAATGAAATACTAGTTAATTTATTTGGGAATTGAAGTTCAACGGTATTCTTTTGGAATGGGCATCTCAAAGCGGGTTGAAATTGAAAATGAAATAATGGTCAAGTTATTTGGAATTCAATCATTCAAGTAGAATTTTTTATTTGTGCAATGGGATGCTAGAAGGCTTTGGGATTGAGATGAAAATAATATAAGTAAATTTATTTGGGAATTCAAGTTCAAAGGTATTCTTTTGGAATGGGCATACCAAAACGGGTTGGAATTGAAATGAAATAGTGGTTAAGCTATTTGGATTTCAATCATTCAAGTAAAAATTTTTATTTGTGCAATGGGATGCTAGAAGGGTTTGGGATTGAGATGAAATATAAGTAAATTTATTTGGGAATTAAAGGACAAAGGTATTCTTTTGGATTGGACATACCAAAGCGGGTTGGAATTGAAATGAAATAGTGGTTAAGCTATTTGGATTTCAATCATTCAAGTAGAATTTTTTATTTGTGCAATGGGATGCTAGAAGCGTTTGGATTTAGGGTTTAGGGTTTAGGGCTTAGCGTGGTACTACTTCAGATATTAAGTTTATGAGTCCGCATGTTCAAGCTTGAGTTCAAATTTGGCTTGGAGAGAGTTCAGTATTGTCACTTCATAAGTTTTCACACATATGCCCAGGTTAGGCGCGGACAGGTTGTGAGGGCGCGGACGCGAAGAGACAGGACGCGAAGAGACAGGGCACGGACGTCAGGGCGCGGACGCCATTGCTAGGGCGCGGACAAGAAGAGACAGGGCACGGACGCCATCGCTAGGGCGCGGACGCGAAGGGACAGGCCGCGGACGCCATTGCTAGGGCGCGGATGCGAAGAGACAGGGCGCGGCGGACGGGTTGTGAGGGCGCGGACGTGAAAAGAGAAGGAGCGGACGTTAGGGCGCGGACGGGTTGTCAGGGCGCGGACGTAAAAAGACAAGGCGTGGACGTCATGGCGCGGACGTCTGGGTGGGGACGAAAAGGCGGGGACATCCCACTCTTCACCCAAAGTTTGAAGGGAAGTCCAATTTGAGTGGTCATGGGATTCTAACTCTTTATCATGAAGAGGGGAACCCATTAATGCAAGCAAACCTTCATTAAAGTTCAGGGAATATCTTGAAGTCAATGGTTGCATTAAGAGGTCCAACCACTTTTTGAGTTCAAAGACAATGTATGGAAGCATGGTGCCTCCTTTTTGGGGTCGGACTTCTCTTTCTTATCTTTTCCAAGCACTTGAGAACAAGAATTCACCGCAAAAGAAAGGAGATCTTAGAACTTGAAAATTATCTTGTATACTCTAAAAAAGAAAATTGAAATTAAACTTTAGAAGTTTGTGGATAAATTAGACAAGGTCAAGTTTAGATAAGATAATGTCTTAGACAAAAATGAATGGTAGAATGAGTAACATAATTTTATAGTTTCAAAGTAAAATTCATTTTAAGAAAAAAAAATATGAATGAAAAACACATTCTATCATGTTATTTTGGTTTTAACACATGGAGCTTTCAATGGCAATAACTCTTTCAATTTTAAAATGGAGTAGAAACAAAACTTCTCGAGCTTCATTTTCTTAGTCTAAATCAAATTTCAAAAATAGGTTATTTTGAAAATTGCAATCGAGGTTGACCAAGATGCATCCACTTTTTGGATGCTAGACCATAAACAATTCAATTCACAAGGAATTAGCTGCAGTTGGCCCCAATTAAAAAAATTATGGTTCGGTTTGGTTGTACAACGCCTCTCTTCATTCAAAAGTACATTTGTTCAATTTGGCTTCAATTAAAAAACACGTCCACGCCTTGACTACTTCACGTCCGCGCCTTGACCACTTCACGTCAGCGCCCCCACGTCCGCGCCCCATCCCTTCACGTCCTCGCCCTCTGACATTTGTATGCGCCCCAACTAAATTACGTCCGCGCCCTCACTGACGTCCACGCCCCTACCGGTGACGTCTGCGCCCTGGATCCTAGTTGGCAGCCACGTGGCATCAAAGTTACAGCCACATCACCTATTTTTTTAATTAAAAAAAGTCAACTTCTTGTTGACCACATCGGACGGGCGAGACCTCTACCGAATGGGCGAACGGGACGGACGGGCAAACCGGACGTCCGCCCGATATGACAACCCTGCTAGTCAATTCACTAGTCATTGATGTTGTTGCTAATGCAATGAGTTGCTTGTTGTCATCCTTGAACAGTGCGACCAATGAGATTATAGATGCCATTGTCGCTACACCAATTGCACTCTTTGCGCTTTTGTTACCGTAGTCGTGGATGATCTTTTGCACCTTTTCAACAATTTCTCTACCTAAGTTTATAGGTTTCAATTTCAACGGACKAGGTGGTGGTGTGTGGCAGCCGATCATCTGAACGGTATGGTAACATTTGGTGATGAATGGAATTTGTGTTGACGTTGTTTGATTATGCAATTATTGACATTGTTACTTGATAGTAGCTAATGCAATTTCTAGAATGAGATTGAGCTTGTCATAGGATTATGTTGTTGTTAGCAAGTTTAACAAAATCTTACAGTGGAAACACACCTTTCTGGTGCGCTCCCGTAGTTGAATTTCTTATTCTTTGTTAGCTAATTCTTAGAACAACTCCATTCGCCTAAGGTTGTTTGGATGTCTGGAGTCACGTCCGGATATTTAGCGTCTACCAATACTGCCTCCTGGACGTCCGTCGACATACCGTCGAGCCGTCCAGATATTCAGCGTCTGCCAGTGCTGCCTCCTGGACGTCCGTCGACATACCGTCGAGCCATCCGCCTGTTGTCGTCGCAATGTACGCCCATGACGCCATTGAAATACCCTAGTCCTCGACTTTATATTCAGTCCAATAGTGCAGAAAACTCTTGCAGTAGCCTTTTGTTGCCTTGAGGTTGAGATTGAGGGGCAACCTACACTAAATAGTGAAATTAGGTTGCCCCTCACTAATTTCTAGACATTCCACACTATATAAATATTTATTGTTATTGAAAAAGAATGCACTATTTTTGAATTAGTTATTAGTGTAGGTGGAACTCATGAACATGTATGTGTACAAATGAAAGTATTTGTATAAATATTTGTTGACTTTGATGGCTAGTAGAATAACTTTCTTGGGGGTAAGGTAACCGAACTTTACTATTTATTGTATATTCCAGAGATTATTAGGAAAAAAATCCAGAGTTAGGGGTGGGAAGACTGGGAACTTTCTAAATACAGAACCAAACCTGGTTGAGAATTTACCCTCCACAGGCCCCGTAGTCCAGTGGTTAAGACTTTGGACTTTGAATCCAAAAACCCGAGTTCGAATCTCGGCGGGGCCTTCATCTTCGTCTCTTTTGCCCCAGCGCCGTCGTCTTGGTCTTCGTCAAGATCCTTTTCAGTCATTGTCCTTTCTTTCAGAGCTCTCTCTGATCGGAGAACACCACTCTCATCAGCCGCAGCGATGGCGCACCATTTCCGTCCTCTGATCATGCGATCGGCCTCGTCTTTCCGTCAGACGCTCTCTCCTTTTTTCCATCGCTTCTCCACCGCCACAGTGCTGGACGACCTCCGGTACGCGAAATCGCACGAATGGGCGAAGCTSGAGGGGACAGACACAGTCGTGGTCGGCATCACGCATCATGCGCAGGAGGCTCTCGGAGACGTCGTCTATGTCGATCTGCCGGAGGTCGGGAAGTCGATCAAAGCGGGGGACGCGTTYGGGAGTGTGGAGAGCGTGAAGGCAGTGAGCGATGTGTATGCACCGGTGTCTGGGGAGATCGTGGAGGTGAATAGCGAGTTGACAGAGTCGCCGGGGTTGGTGAACCAGGGCCCGTTTGAGGAAGGATGGATGCTGAAGCTTAAGGTCGAGGATCCGGCGCAAGTCGAGTCATTGCTTAATGCGACCAGCTACAAACAGTTCATCGAGGAGGAGGCGCACTGATTCTTGATCCGATCGGTCTCGGGAGAGCAAATAAGAGTTCACATGTATTGTTCGAAAGACCTTTTGAACATTCGGATTYGGTATGGTATGGTAGCCTTGGCATTATCTTGCAGCGTCAAGAGGTCAGAGAATTAGGTCGGTTGGAATGACAGAATTAGGAACCGAAGCAGATGCATCGGGGTTAGGAGGTGAATGTAATTCCGTGAGGATACAGAGTTGCGAAGAATGAGAAAGTCATGTTATGACTTTTGCACTTTGCTTATTCGACTGAATGCTTCATTTTTTTTCGGGATGGTGATGGATCCCGCTAAGATTGAATCGTTGCTTAATGCTGCGAATTACAGACTGTTCATCGAAGAGGATGCGCACTGAATTTACTCTTGACTCGATCGGTCTTGAGAGAGCAAATAAGAGTTCTTGAATACTCATCTTTCTAAATTTCTTTTTACATTCGGTGTCGGTATAATATGTTGCTTTCGTGTTTGGTTAAGTCTTTGTAGGGCAAAGAAGAGTTCCCATGCATTTTTCGAAGTCTTTCTTAAAATTCTGGTTCAGTATGGTATGATAGCCTGGGCATTCTTTACGTGGGCAAGGGAGTGAATTATGAGGTCAGAGCTTTAGGTACGGCAGAATTACCACCCGCAGTGCTAAGAATCGTTGGGTTTAAGAGGTGTAGGTATTGCCGTGAGAAAAGAGGTACAAAGRATGAGAAAAATCATGTTATGATTTGTGCTTGCTCATCCAATTGMATGCTTGGGGATGGCTGCCTGCCCTTAAAACCTGGAATCTCGCTATGTTTTAAGCCTCGGGGAGCAGGAGGTTAATGTCATAGAACTTCACCTAACAAACTTTTTCTGATTGTGACCTAACGATTTGCTACATGACAATGTGCTCCCGTGTGAAATGGTGCCGTTTGTGTGCTATGAAATGGTAGCATGGAGATTACCTTTGGTTATAATGTAGCATGGAGATTACCTTTGGTTATAATGTAGCATGGAGATTCTCAGTCTCTGTTCCGTATTTTGCAGCAAAATTTTTTCTCTTGTGCTTCATGGTCATCTTGTACCAGTTCAAATAGAGGATTTTTTTGCTTTTCTACTTCATGAGAATCGTGAGGTAAGTGAACTTGCGCTTTGCTTTACACATTTCCTTTGCTACGCCTCTGGATGTCACGGAATCTTGTGTTTACTCCCTTGAGAACTTGTCTTTGAACGGGTCGGTGCATGTTCTTCCGTAAATGCTCTCTCTGTGAAAGTCGCACGCGACTGGGCGGAGGCACGGGGCCCCTTCACATAAAGCAAAAACGAATTACAAGTTAAGCTCGCGAGGGAGATTGAAATACCAAAGTTTAAGTCCCGGGTTAAAGAAAACAGGGGATCAAAGAGAATTGAAAGCAAGTTGAATTGCTGTGCGCTTCTCAATGTTCTTAATTCTAGTCCTAAAATCCAAACTAATGGCCATCCCGGTATGAATCGTGGAAGACCAAGTTGCCTTCACAATCTTGTTGGTGCTGAAGTCCAGGTGCTGTAACGCACATTACACCTGTTGACCCAGATATGCCAAACAATATAAGACCTGAAGATATCCCAAGGTTGGGACTCGTAAGTATACGTGTCCAGCTGACCACCATCTTGCATTCTGATCCGTCCGAGAATGACATCCATAAATTGTCTAATCCGAGGTACACCAAAGGGGCTGCTGAAGAGGTTGATTCGAGTCCAAATTTGGGACGCAAATTTGCAATCCCAGAACAAATGAGCTGCGGTTTCTAGGTGAAAACCGCAAAGAGGGCAACTCTTTTTAGCTGTTGGTATTCTCAGTGCTAACCAGTCGCCCGTGACAATGCCCTTGTTGAGTATTTGCCACAGTAGCATTGCAGGCTTGCGTGGCTTAGCGTGATGCCACAACAACTGGTAGTTAAACATTCTCAACTCCCAGGTGCAGTTCAGGTTCATCATGAGTTGCGTTCCTGTCGAGATCTCTTTTCTGCTTCTGAGTCCTGTGGCGTAGCCCATTTTCACCGTGTACGCAAAAAAGGGCTGCGTGTTGAGACAATCCTGTGCTTCCCAGCTCCATTCCCCAGGATCCCACGGGAGGTCTTGGAGGCTAGCATTCCTGAAATGCCAGACCATTTTTGGGGCACTGGGGGGGGATGTCCGAGTTGATCTCTATGAACCCTCTAGCAGCTGCTGACCACAAACAGACACAGACCAGGATCATCTTGGAGTTCGGGAAAGGGAGTTGTGTGACATCTTCAGTAAGCAACTCTGATCCTGGCTTCTTAGAGTAGCTCACCATCACCCCAGCTGCTTGATCCTGGAAGAAGACTTGTGGACTTCGGCTGGCCTTAAACCAACCTGTATTACTTCTCTTCGAGAATGATCTTGGCTCCCACGGTATGTGGGATATCAGTTTTAATCTTCTTCTTCTTCTGTTCTCGGTGACCACTCCTTTCTTGGACAGTCTCTATTGGATCTCCTCTCCTGAGAGCCAATCTTCTTTTTCTGTGCTCCAGAAATGCTGTATTTGTGTTAACCCCTCCCTGGCCCAGAGGTGTAATCCAATATTTGGTCCGCAACCGAGAGGAACATTTGCAGCTTCTTGAATCAGAGGGTTCCCAAATAAGGGCTGCCGTAAAAGTTCTGACAATATCTGTAGCTGATGGTGAACAAGGTTCCTCCGAACTGCTACAAAGGCTTTCACACACACTGTAACCAGCGGTGAGTGGTTCTCAGCTTTTAAGCCCCTGCTGAACAACAACCAAGAAGGGGAGCGGTGCCATTTGGAATCCGCCAACGGTCTTCCTTGGTCTATACGGTACCTCATAAGAATCTTCCAAGGATCTCCACCTGGTGATAAATTCCAAACCACCAGCTTGGCAAGAAGAGCTTGGGTTTGCAAGAATGGGTCAATTAGACCTAAGCCTCCTTCTACCGGGAGTATACAGGTGGACCACCTTACCCGAGCTGGTGTTCTGCTGCTGACTGTACCTGTCCAGAGGTATTGTGTGATTAATCCGCGTATTTTGTCACACAGCTTGGGAGATAATCCGCAGCAGGCCGCTGTATACCAACACGTTGCTAGTAAGACTTGGTTGCAGATGAGGACTCTTCCCGCTTGCAATACCGTTTTTGCTACCCAACTACGCAGCTTCTTTTTCAGTGTTTGGAGGAGGAGTTCAGTGTTTGCATCCTTGGGCAGATTGTAACCTACCAGCGGCCCCAGATAACGCACTCCTTCACCTCCGGGACCCATTTCAGCCCTACTTCGGCTCCCCACTCAAATCTTCTTGAGTTCCTTAACGTCCATATCGCGTTCGATTTCTCCCAATTCACCTTTGAACCGGATGCTAAGCAGAATAGTTCTAACAACACTTTGACTCGTCTCAAATTCTGCTTTGTCCCTTGCACGTAAAGGGAGGCATCATCCGCAAACGCCGCATCCGTAACCGTTCTCATGTTCGGTAAATGCAGTCTCTATATTCCGTATCTCGGATCTTCAAGCAGAAAACCTAGGGAATCAAAGACTAATATAAAAATGAATGGAGCGAGAGGGCAGCTCTGCCTTACTAATCATGACAGTACAAAATCCTGTCCGAGCTCTCCATTCACCAAGACTGCCGATTTTGGGCTTTTGTATAATGACATTACCGCTGACATGAAGTTCGGGTGAATACCCCGAGTTATCATCATGTCTTGCATGAATGGCCATGATATCTTGTTGAAAGCTTTCTCAAAATCTAGGAGAAGCATCGTAATATCCTGACCTGTTTCTGCTACGTATTTCACCGATTCTTGTGCGAGGAATATGTTGTCGATGATGCTCCGTCCTCTCACATATCCTATCTGATTTGGTCGAATGATTTCCGGGATTATAACCTGCAGTCTTCTAGCCAGGATTTTGGCAACAATTTTGTAAAATGAGGGTAAGAGGGTGATGGATCTGAAGTTTTTGATCTGGGTGGCATCACCTCCTTTCGGAATAAGGGTGATTATTCCCCGGTTGTGTTTGGTGGTGAGATCACCCGTCTTTAATACCTCTCTAACTGCTTCAAGCAGGTCCTGCTCCACCACCTCTGTGCAGTCCTTAAAAAAGTCCGTCGGGATGCCATCCTCCCCCGAGGCGTGTCTTGAGGTGAGATCCAAAATGGCCTCCCGCAGCTCTTGCATCGATACCTCGCCTTGTAAGTTCTGATTATGTCTGTCCGTTACATCTCAGGGGATGCTTAACATAACTCTCTCTCGCGCCCGGATGATTGCAGGGGTTTCCAGCTCTTCCGTGTATAACTCCCTGTAATAATCTGTGATCACCTCAAGCTTTTCCTTCTGCCTTGTGATTAGTGAGTCTTTCACCTGAATTTGGAGAATGCTGATTCTCCTCTGTACATCCTTGAAGACTTGGAAGAATTCCTTGGTGCAACGCTCCCCGTTTTTCAACCACTTTGAGGAAACCCTGTAGTATTGCGAGTCCCGCGCGTCTAACGTGATGTCCTGTAACTTGGTTTGTTCTAAGTTGAACCTGACTGCAGCGTCGGCATCTATGGGCATGTCTTGTAATACCCGCTCTGCTTCTCGCAGGAGCCTCAGTGATCGGTTCTCTGTCCGGAATCTCTGGATCTTAGCCTCTTGTTGGATTTTTGTGGCCTCGGAGCGGACCCTGTTTTGGGCCTGTGTAATCCTGTCCAGACTTGTCTGGTCACGATTTGATTCTTTTTCAACTCTCCATGCTGAGATCAACCTTGCTCTATCTTCTGTTTTCTTGAGGGTACTGCACCAGAAGGAGTCCTGTTTTGGTTTCTTTTTCTCTGCGGAAAACAGCTTGAGCTGGACCGGCGCGTGGTCTGAAATTTTTGTAATCGGGTGGTGTTCCAGCTGACCTCCTTGCTCAGTGAGTGTGGCTGAAATGTAAATCCGATCGATGCGAGACATCCGGTGCGCAGCACCCTTCCGGCTATTATCCCAGGTATACTTGAGAGAGGAGCTCTTATGTATCAAATCCTGCTTCCACTATAGGAAACCCACGTTTTAGTTGGTGTGGACAAATTTTATCAGACGGATTTTTGTGGACATCGAAGGGGACGTATCGTGTTTTTATGTCATCAAAAACATTTAATGTAATATCAATGGTGACATAAAAACACGATACATCACCTTCAATGTCCACAAGAATCCGTCTGATAAAATTTGTCCACATCAACTAAAACGTGGGTTTCTTATAGTGTTCCAAGCATCTACCAATCCGTAATGGTTGAGTAACCGTGACCATGCAGCTTTCTCATGGCGATTCGGGGTGGTGGCGTGGTGCACGAGAGGGAGTTTTCAGTTCTGTCTATCTCTTGCTCCGCCATGTTCAAATCTCCGGCTATGATAAAAAAAATCTCCGGCGATGTTTGCATCCACCAAGTGTTTCCAGAAATCTGTCCTACTGGAGGATGATGAGGGAGCATAAACATTTATGATTGTCAGAGACCTGCCCGAATCAGTCTTTAATGATATGAACTGAGCTCTTCCGGCGATGAGGGTCCCTTGGTCTGTGACCTTGCTTGCTAATGCTTGGGAGATTAGGATGACTCTCCCTGCTCTCTATTGTTCGACTGCACCTTCGGTACGTTCTGCCGGGTTCGAGGCTCTCACTCTTCCCTAGAAGGGTAAGCTGTGACATCTGCGCGCGCATCGATTGGCCGACATCCAATGTTCCTACAGTAGTAGAATATCTGGGATATCTGTCATCCTCTCAAAAAGGCACCAAATGTGGACTTGCTTTTGTGATCCATGGGAGCCGACCCCTGCTCCCCGTATATTCAGGGTCACGATTTTGATGGTGATGTCCATCATCATGCTTAGGGGGGGGAGGGGGGGGGGCGTTCCTCCGTCGTTGACATCTCCATCACCACTGAGGCTGAACGCCGTGAATCCAGACCAGATACCCTGACTCTTTTCGAAGCCGGGCAAGGGGAAGCTTGTTGCTTGGGGTGCCAGTCCCCTTCGTCCCTTTTGTCAGTCTCTGGGTTATACAAGGCGGCTGAATCCTTTAGAAGCGCATTTGCTTTGATTCTGCCTCTCCTGGGGTTGAGTGTGGCTATGAATGAAGAATCCATCCAAGACCATGGGAGTTTCCTCGCTGCTTTGGTGTTTTCTTGCACCCGGATGATGTCTAGTACCGTAAGTTCTTGAGCGTCGTCTTTACTGTCCCAATGCCCAAACCATGTAACCGTCTTCCAATTGGTTACTACAATCGGTTTTCTTAGTACTTCCAGAGCGTATTCCTGCAGGGACGTCAGTATGGTGCCCTTGATGTTGTCCGGTGTAAGCCCTTCTCTCTGGAATTTGACTGCTAATGGGGTCGGGATGGAGCATGAATGATTTGCTCGCATTGCCAAAAGAACCTCTGTATCCTGATGTTGTGTCCTAGAGAAGATCGGCCAAATTGAGAGGAATTTGGCTGACTTTTCTTCATTTCTTGGGGGGTAGATTTGGAATGCATTGTCTAAGTAGTCCTCTGACCATGCCGCCCACCATTCCTCAGGAACATGTGTAGAAGCGCGGCTTGTTTTCAAGCGTTCTTCCTTACTGGTGTCCCCGGCGAAGAGGCTTTCTTTTCTGGCTCGCTTTTCCTGCACCTGCTATGAAAGGGAGAGCAGGGGGAAGTCTTCCTCAAATTGTGAGTGTATTGGACATCTGATCGCTGGGGGTACTAGAGTTTCCTCGAAGATTTCTTGTATCAGTGGCGCCAGGGGATTCTGTTGCGGTGCGGGTTCTGCTAGCAATATCTTCTTCAAGCTCCATCTTTCCGAAGGGGCCGACTGTCCTGTATGCTGCTGCCCTAGCTGCGGAACACCCTGCGTCAGTACTGGGTCTTGAATCTGTCTAGGATCTGCTGCAGTTGGGGAGTTGAATTCGTCTCTCCTGATTGCTGCATCCCGACACTCCCGTGTGATCTCTACTCTCTTCTTGATCATATTGTCTCCTTGCCTTTCTCAGGTAACCTCTATGGAGGTGGCTTGAATAAAGGTTTCCCTTCTTGAGAACAAGGAAGTCTAGCCTGGTGTGGAGGCCTCAATTTGTTGGATCCCAGTGGGATTCATCTCTTGACAAACTGCTGCACCTTTTGGTTGCCGGAAGCGAAGCGGCTGTGCATACAATACTTGACTGCTCCTGAATTCTGCCACTACAATCTCATCCAAAGCCGCCCCATGGGGTTGAACATTGGAGAGCGTGATTGTAGTGTCCGGCTATTATTTTTTTCCCTTTTTCTTTGGTTGTGGGCTGTTCCCCAAGTGCTGGGCGTTCAAATGCAGGTCCCGGGAATTGGAGGTGTCACAAAGGGCTAATTGCTTCTCTCCCTCCTCACCCTGATCTTCTGCAGCGCTAGCTTTCTGGTGCTTTGAGCTGGGTGCCTTGAAGTTTGCAGCCCGAATCTGACGTGAGATGGAGCTGGGTTTTGTGTTACTGACTTGTTTAGCCGGAGGAAGATCTATATCCATCTGCTGTCCTTCGGCCTCCCTCTGTGTCGACTGCTTGTCCTTTTTCCCAGCTATTATTTCTGCTTTGAGATTATTTGCTGCCTCTTGCATGATAACATCCGTGGTCCCCTTGCCCTGATTTGGTCTCTCCTTGGATGAGTTTGGCAACTTGCCTCTCGCAGCGTCTCTCTCTTGATCTGCTGTCCCTACCTTTTGCTGACTTTGAGCTCGAGTTGTTACCCTTGCTGCAGCCTTGACCTGCCACTACAGTTTGTCTTTCTCGCTCTGGGGCAGTTTCGGCTTCTTCTTGGATTTCACTAATGTGAACCCCTCCTGCTCGCCCTGCTCTGTTGCTAGATTCTGATTCTTCTTTTGCTTAGCCTGCTTAGCCGGTTTGGCTGGTGGTGCTTTAGTTTTATTCAGAGGGCATTGGATGGCAGAGTGCCCAAATTTGCGGCACCTGTTGCACTGGTCTGGCAGCCCCGAGTAGTTGACCTCCTGGCTTTTGGGAGCAAGGATTCCCGAACCATCTAGGAAGTGTAAGAGAATGAAACCCGGGGGCTTTGAAATATCCAGGACTCGTACGGTGATCAGAAGACCTCCTGGTCTCTTTAGAGCCAGATCCTTGCTTTCTATCATAAGAACTTCTCCAATTTTGGCTGCTATTGTCTGCAGCCATGCATCTGCTGCAAGAACCGGATCTAGTCCTGGGAATTGAACTCTTATAATATAGCCAGATAGCCTGTGTGGAGAGAGGAGAAGGAATTATCTGGGGAGAATTCCGCTCGACATGAGAAGAGCTGCAGCATTTTACCTTCTCTTGTGATTGTGCGCTATGTTGCTGCTGCAACTGCCTCTTCCTTCAAGGTGAATTCCGCCCGGAAGAATCCTCAAGCTAGGTTCTGGACAATAACCAAAGTGTTGTTGAACTTGCTTTTCATTAATTTTACAATAGCTGCATAGCCTGGGGACTGTCCCACGGCTCTTCCGATTACCAACTTCCCATGCAGCTCTGCTTGGGCATGCTGTATACTCTGGATCTAGTCTGCTGTGAATTCAAGCTCAAGGGACCAATCTTTATCTATGATCGGGTGGTTCGCCGTTTGAGCATGGGCTTCCAAACCCTAAGTTGTTTTAGGATTAGGGTGTCTCGCAATGTCCAAAGATAAATTGGTGTGTGGATTCGGCAACTGCTCCATCGCTGGGGCAGCCAAACGCTGTGTTGCTGAGGCTTTCCAACCTTCTCCCAGTTCCTCTGGAAGCGCTAGAACAAGTGCATTCTCCATGACTGGTCAAGTTAACAAAACCTGACCCTATAGACCTAAATGTGCGGGTGACGGCGGCTGCGCCCAAACTAAGCTAGCCTATTGTCTTAGAACCCTGTGACTGGGTATTGTAGCACGATGAAAGACTGACACTGGCAAATCCGACCTTTGCAGTCAGAAACTGGCTTTCTTTGACTGAAAGGACGCTAGAAACTTTGACCTAACCCTAGACCTGGAAACCCTAGAAAGACGGAGTACGACCAGAATCACAAAATCAGAGCACCAATCACAAGGAACGCAGTGACTGACTGAGAATCTAGACCGCAAATTTGGTGCCGGAAGCTTGAGGAACCTGCCAACGGTTTCAATAGAAATTACAAAAACTGCCGCTAAAAACGCCTCAAAACTCCTCCCGTGTCGTACGAACTTCGCCAAATTGATTCAATCTAATCTCCACTCAATCCGTGATCACTCCCAAAGCCTGCGCAGATGAAAGCGCCTCAAGAAATGAGTAAGAAATCTGAAAAAACCCTAATTTGGAGGAGGTGCGCCCTTTCCGTGAAAACTGAGAACCCTAGGTGAGAAGGTGAGAATCTGATGGTTAAATGCTCTCTCTGAATCCAAGAATTTCATGAGAATGCGTGTGGACGTCTGAAGATGTCGAATACATAGTGATTTCTCACAGTATTTTAGACTCCAAAGTTCGTGATTGTTGAAGACAACTTCTCCTACATTCTTTAGCAAAAGCTTTAAAACTTTGTGTTGAATGTTGTATTGTAGTAGTTTGTATATGAAACATTATTATCCTTTGAGAGTATAGGGTGGATTAAGAATGTTTTCAAGAGCTTTTTGTGGGCGCCACAAGAGATGGATGAAGTACAATCATATGTGTGACCATTGTGGTCACTTGGTGCTTCATGCTTTTTGTGCAAAGTGTTTTAAATCATTTCTTAGAGGGATGGGAAGAAAATTAAAACTTGCAAGATGAAGTTCTTATTTGTAAATTCTACCTTCATTGGCCTATAATTTATATTGTCTAAAAACTCCAAACCTAAATTTTGTTTCTACTAGGGATTTATAGGGGATCATCTCAATTTTAGTTGATATTTTGTATCCAACAAGTCAACAACCATCATTTTCTTTCAATTTGCATAATTTTGCTACATTTAATATATTTAGGTAAGATACACGAATGAACATGGTTCAACAAACTTCTTGTTGTATGATTTAATTGTCCTCTTCAAATGTGAGCCTTATGGTAGAGGGACCCGTAACCAATCAAATAAGCAATTATGGACATGATCTAGGGTAGTGGTAGGCAAAGCAAATGTTTTCAGAGGTGCATTAGGGTAGTTGCAAGAAACACCTATTGTTTTTGGGTCAAAATGGCCTTAGTAATGTGTCTTTTGGAATAAACTTTTCAAAAATGAAGTAAAATATGGATAATTTGAAAAGCCTTAAAAAAATCACATGTGTGAAAATTCAGACCTAGGAAAATTAAATTCTAAAAGCTATGCACACTCAAAAAGTGATGGAAAATGCCACGAAAATGAACACTTTGATGTTTGATTTTTTAAAAACAGTAAAAAAATTCAAAAAATTCTCCAAAAAAAATCCATTTTTCTTCACTTGAAGATGCTTCCTCTCACCCATTTTCGTCTTTTGAAAAAAAAATTGAGTTTTTTGCACTTGTGCAAAGGTAGTGCACTTTGAGCACATGTGAAGGGTGGACAGATTACTATTTTTAGAAAATCTCTTCGTGGGACTATGTAATTTTAGTAGAAGTCCTTGCATCTCAATTTTGAACTTCAAATTCGGAATTTTGGGTAGAAAATAGTACTACAAACCTCCAAAATGGCCTAGGTAGATACCCAAATGGGTGGTAGGTTAAAAATAGTAAAATAATTTCAAAAAATTTCAAAAAATTACTCAATGTCTAAAACTACCACATGTAAGGTAGTGTGGCCTTAAAGCGACCATCTTCTTTAGACCGTCCTATAGGTAGCTGTAGAATGGATGCTAGGTGATCCTTGAATGGACCTCTATGGTCTGTTAATGAATTCAAGAAAAAATACTATTTTTATTGTAAAAGCCAATCATTGTCTTTGGTTTCTGCACATTTCTTTATAAGTCACAAGGGGACAAATTTTGGGACACCTATGGTCACAAATAGGTGCCTATGACCTGAATCTTTGAAAATTCATAAGTAATTCAAAAATGCTTGGAAAAATATGAAACTACTTGTGTTATTTATCTTTCTCTTAAAAATGGGCTAAAAATAATTTTGTCCATGGAAACCTGTGAAAAAGGCAAATCAGCCCTTAAAAGGTCGCTTTAAGGCCATACTACTTTACCTTCATTTGAAATTTCACTTCAAAAGATCAAACAATGCAAAAGTTATGAGCAAAAAACCACTTGTCCAAGGGCAAGGGGATAAAAAATAGGACAAGTGTTTCTTGCAATCACCCATTAACTAAAATGATGGAAATTGCAAAAACTTTGGTAATTTTATCTCTTACAATGAAATTACTACAAATTTTGAAAGGCCAAAGTTGGGCTTGACCCATGATCAACATCTAGTCATCCAATTCCAATCATTCAAGAACTACTTTCCCGCTCATTGCTTCCTACTTTCTTGCTTGCTTATGTGTCATGAACTTATTGATTCAAACCCTGAAAAAATCAAAAACACGTATTCCAAGGAGAAAATGGAAATTTGTTCCAACCTTGGTCGGAAATACAACACCCTATTGATTAATGATGGGGCGCCGGTTAGTAATGGGTCCCTCTACCATAGGTTGGTTGGATACAAGGACAAGCAAGCATGATTGACTAAAATCCCTTGAACCTTATATACCATATTGATCGAATCTCCCAGCCTTAACTTATTGCCAAACATTAACAAATAAGATGCAAGGAGGATTGGATCATGATCTTTGTAGCTCAAATGACGTAGTCATAGGTGGGACATTTGCTTAGGAGGGCTCATAATTATCATTGTAATGGAAAATTTCAGCCTTATTAAAGCTAGGATGATGAGAGATGATGATGCTCTCTTTAAATTGTTGACTTTAAGTTAGAAACTCACATGAAGTCTATGCCATATAAAAAAGAATCATAACAAATTAATTTGTGGAATAGAATAAGTGACCATCATATAGAACGCTAGTGGGGAATGATTAGAAAGAGTGTATGGAGTGAAACGCTTAAAAAAGAAGTTAGTTTTGAAGGCCTTACAAAACAATCTTTTGAAAACTTTTAGCACTTTCTTTGGAAATCACAAGGGGGTCATAGAAGTTCAGAAAATTTAGGAAAATTTAGGAAAATTTAGCAATTATTCTTTTACTTTTCATTTGTGATCCAATGACTAAGTTTCAATGATTATTACGAAATGGAATCTTTTCTTGTTGCCCTTTGCTACTCTCTAATTCTTAGAAATGATATGAATTAGAAAGTAGGCAATATAATGCTTGAAACTTTTCAATACAAAATACAATGACAAAAAACAATGGAAGAAGTAATGAAGCTCTAGTAAAGGCACTTAGGAGAAATTGTAGAAGGGCAAAGTTTTCTTCACATCACTAGTGTAGTGGGCTCAAAGCTATAGCCAAGGTCAAGGTGCAAGATACAATGATTTATCATATTAGTGATGGCGACGAGGGGGGGGGGTAATTAGCATCAAAACACAAAATATTATTTTCTTGAAAATTGATACAATACAATGATATTTTAACTTGCACTAAATCAAAATAGTGTAACTTTGGTAAATTACTGTCATACACACTACTAAACCAAATCAATGTAGTACAAAAGACTAAGATGCCTTTGTTCTTTACAACATGGGTCTCAAAGTGAGAAACAATTCAACAATGCTGCAACAACATTGAAGTACATTGAATCCTATCTAGTAAGCATGGCAAATGAGCCGTTTCTCATGTGTCCTCACATGAGTGTTTGCAACTTGACAATCATATAGAAGTTGTCCATTTTCAAGTTGTACAGATTCTCAAGATATACAAAGAATGACCCATTCCTGAGAGAGTAATTGGAAGTATAATTGCAAGATGAGTCATTAGTAAGAGATTAATTGAGAGTATAATGGGCTCAAATATGCACATTGAACTGCAAATTTAACAAACAACTATGCTACAAGTGGCTTTGACACTCTAACAATTGCTTGCATTTCCAGTAACAAACCAAATTTAACAAGCAACTACACTACAAGTGGCTTTGACACTGCAGCAATTGCTTGCATTTCCAGTAAAGTCCTACTCAAACTTGCTCACTTCTCTGTCAATGCAGCTTCTGGCATGACAAAAGCCTCTCCTCCCGGTCATTGATCCAGAGCCAATAAATGACAAATGTATGTATGAGCTGCTCCCTAACTTCCTGATATACATTAGCAGCTCTTTCTACTCAATTAATTTACAGGATCATGACTCACAGTAGCATTGACAGGAAACTCAAAGTTGATGACTCACAGTAGCTTTGATAGGGGAAGACCTCTCGATGATCACACGTAGTACGCCATACCCACTTCGATGAGGCTCATGTGCGGGATGTGGAGCGCCATGGACGGCTCCCGGCAATTGCTGCGCAGAAACGTGTACACAAAATCGATGGTCACCTTCTTCAACCACGAGGACGACTTGGTGGCCATGACGTGGGAGTGGCCCATGACGTACGACACACCGGCTTCTTTGGCACGGAARAGCTCCGCCAACTCGTTGTGCATTTCAAGGTCTGTGGTCTCCAAGTCGTCGTCACTCTGGATGCAAGGGACATCAAATTGCACCTGCTTCTTGCGCACCGTGATTGACCCCGAGGACTACAAAATAGAAGTCAAAACAACAAGGGCAGGAGTCAAACAACAATGGCAGGAGGCAAACAACAATGGTATTGATTGTGAGCTCATTTCAAGTAAATTTCACTAATAGTGGCACGATTGCGTGTCGCGACAATCTGATTTTCATTTCATACATAGATTCATTGCCACTAAACTTAAGGGAAGGCACCGAATGGCGTCCTTGTACCCAATGCCATCCAAATCTGCAAGACATAATCATTTCAGGCCATAAATGTAGGTAGGCGGTACATGGCTTATTTCTTTGACCTAAAATAATAAGCAATCTACAGTACCACTACATTTATGTTCTAGAATGAATGCCTGAACTAGAAAGGGACGCCATTGGGTGCCTCTCCCTTAGGTGAAGTTCAAGAATGATGTTTCACTACTTGTATGCAAAATTATCAGAGTTTTGAAATTCAGTTAATGAATTTTTCATAGGTAGCCTACTGTTGAATGTCCCCAGTGTTAAAMATTTTGCATGCCAATTTTTTTCTATTATCTACTGTAGATTTAGTAGGGCTTGCTGTTGGGTGCATGCTATTGGGTACAAGCTGGGAAATAATATCTGCAACTACCTAATTCACAAAAAGGCAAAGCAGCTCCCTTCCTCGATAAAATTTAGAAGTGACCTTTATGAAAGCCAATTTAAAAAATGCCTCTGTGATTCTGAAAAAAGGTGATCCAGCTACGACATGTTTGAGAATCACGAGATACGCAAACTGATGACATCTTGCCCTTACCTTTTGTTGAATGTTTAATAATTAACCAGAAATCTCATCTTGTCATACTGTGAGCCTCCCCCCACAGTACACACATTTTGTGTGCTCATTTTTATTCTTTCCAACATGTATTGCGCTTGAATTATGGGTGACCCACTTGTCCATTACTTATGGTCTCTCTTTTGATAACCCTTGTGAAGTGGACAACTCTTCATTATTGAACCAAAATTCTCTAATTTCAATTCTGTTCTATTCTGTTCTATTTGTTCTATTTGAAATATACATCATTCTTTCATTCAAATTCCAATCATTGGGTTACTTAATTGCTACAAGTAATGATTGGTAAGAAGTGTAAGAAGCATACCTCAAAGCAATCCTCGTTGAATGTTGGATTGTCCGTAGTTGTGACTCTTKCACTGGGAGGCTCCGAAAGAGAGCTCAAGGACAGGGGCGTGTTGGAAGCGACGCTGCCCGCCAGGTGCAGCGTGCCCATGACGGTCATGCGGCCGTCTAGCGACATTTCACTGCTGGAGGGGATCCATGGCGCTGAAGCCTCGGTTTGGATGAACTCAGCCAAGTTGCAAATGAGCTGATTCTCAAAATCACTGTCGTCGTTTCCTGTTTTGTCCTTGTACCCATACCTTATCACACATCTGCACAACCACAATCATGTGTAAATTAATTAAAGGAAGAGCATTCATTTGCACAACAATCCTGCTGCCTAGTGCAACTGAAGGTAAAAAGCAGACATCTGCACAACAATCCARTGGAAGGTAAAAGCGCACATCTACAAAATAAATGTAAATGTAAAAACAATAAATAAATAAAAAAATACACAACGATCTAGTGCAAGGTAAAGCGCACATCTGCACAACAATCTACAACTGATAGGGACTGAATCCCGTCTCTTACTGACTGACCATTGTTACCAACAACTACTCAACTTTTTGATCAACCTCAGTAGAGCCCAATTCTAAATATACAGGTAGCAACCAAGCATTGGATTTTTGGTTATATGGCTCATAAATCTTGGACTCGTTTGACAACATGCCAGTGTCCTTCTTTCTAGACTGACCCTTTTTAGTATGTCCAACCATTGAGGTTTGCGTCCCGTAACGTGAGGTTATGTTGAAATTACAGCCTCTTCTGAAAAATTAACATTCTTTTATACACGAGTGGCTCATCATGCATGGGGTCCCTTTCACAGTTTCCATTTTCAATACAACTCAACAACATCTAATAAAACTGATGTCTGTCACTTAAAAGAAATGAGACGATTTTAGGTTCTGTCTCTATCAAAGAATGCTTCCATGAAATACATTGTAGATGCAATACTCGGACCCTACTACTTCAACGTTCAACTATTCATAACTTATTCGACATACGGTATCTAAATGACAGAGAATTTAGTGCATTAAAATCCTCCCAAAAACTCCTCCAAAATACTCCATTTCAATGATGGAAAAGCATTCAAGCATATACCAGCTTGGCGTCGATCTACKTCATTGAGCAAAACAGAAAGGGTAGCGAATCTCAGTCAGTACCTGTACATGCGGTAACCTTTTGGCCCCACACGCCCCACAAGGTATCGTTCCGTGGGTGGCACGAACGGCACGGCCACGGATTTCATGCAAACAAACACCAGAATCTGATGAAACGCAGGCAAGTTTGCCAGAAAGTGGGAGAAGATGGCTGGCACTCCCGTGACGAGCTCCGTGTAAAACAGGCCGATCCCAGGCACGCGGACGATCCCCAAGTCGGGGCCTAAGGTGAGCAGCCACTTCATGGASACCTTGTTCTCCAGGTCGAATTGGTACTTCTTGGTGGTGCCGWAGTGCCAGGCGTACATGACGGACATGGTGAGGCCTGCGAGGACGAGGGGAACCCAGCCGCCTTGCGGCACTTTGAAGAGAGCCGAGGACAAGTAGAAGCTCTCAATGGAGCCGAAGACGAGGAAGAAGATGATGGCGAGGAGGACGCTGCGGTGCCAGACGACGACCATGACGAAGGACGTGAGGAAGGTCGTCACCAGCATTACGACTACCACCGCAATCCCTGCCAATGTCACAACCATTTGAACAACCATACAGTGAAAACAAATTAGATTGTGGAAAAAGTACTCAGAAGTAATCAAAAGTACTCAAAAGAAACAAAAGAATTTAGATGGGGCGGCATTCCATTTGTGTAAAGCTTATCACCAGAGTGAGCACTGAACAGCATTGCATGTGTTGGTCACAATTCTTTTGTTTTTTCAGAAATGGACAAAAGAAAGTCCAAGTATGACCTACTCAAAACTGCTAAAAGAAACAATAGAATTTGGGTGGGCTAAATTCTATATTACCAGAATCAAGGAACAYCGTTTCATGTGTTGGTCCCCAAATTTTTTTTACTTTGAAAAAAGAAATTTTGCGTATGACCTACTCAAAACTACTACCGTAATACAAACGATAGAATTCAGAGTGGCCAAATTCTATATATCCCCAGGATCACTGACATTGACTTGTGTTGGTCCCAAAATAAAAATAAAAAACTTCGACAATAGAAAGACGCAATGTGATCTACTCAAAACTGCTTTAAACAAACATGAGGCCTAATTGGGGTACCTTGGTCCTTCAATTCTTTTCGGAGAAACCTTGTAAGTTAGTTCCTCTTCATTTAGGGTTTGAGGTTTGGGTTTCACCAAATGCCGAGACCTTAAAAGACCAAGGACTCATGGTTTGAGAAATCACCATTTAATTGATCATGTTGTGAATAATCAGCAATTTAGACAGGACTGACTTAAATATTACCAGAATTAGTGATGAACCGTTGCATGTACTGATCGAAAAACAATTGAAATTGGACATAAAGAAAGTTGTCACTTGACCTCCTTAAAACTGCTAGAAAGGTATATATGAGACCCAATTTGCATTTGATGCTCCTGTAAAAGTTAAGCTACAAGTTCTTCATCAACAATTTAGGGCTTGAGATTTTGAGGGTTTAGGGTTTTTAGAGTTTAGGCTTTGAAGATTTCGGTGATTAGTTCCAACTTACCATAAGCGTTGCCGATTTCGATGGTGTTTTGGAATCCAACTGTGATGCTCAAGCTGAGGATTAGCAAGATCCAGTTGATTTCTGGGATGTAGATCTGCCCATACATGGTGTTGGATGTGTGCACCACTTTCACCCATGGGAAGCACCCGAGGGCTTGGCACTGCTTTATGATGGAGAATGTYGCGGAGATCACGGCTTGACTCCCCACCACTGACGCCAATGTTGCTGCCATTCATACCAAAAATATAAAATGTTATCATAGGGTAGAAAAGAGATATGTAGAAGTGAGATATTTGTAAGTTCGCTATAACAGCTGAGGATATCAACATCACATTGGGTATGACAGTCAATTCTGTTTTAGATCAAAGTTTTCTCAGTCAATGTAAGAATCTCTTATGCAACATCGAAGTGGGAAGTTGTAGACCAAGTGGGAAATTGAGAGAATCGTAACGCACCTGTGATGAAGACAGGCCAAAACACAGGCTCTGCAAAACCATTTAAACCTCCAGCTCAGGCATATTCAAATCAAAAGAAAAAACAGCACTGGCTTTGCAACTAGAAAACAGCAATGGCTTTGCAACAATGGAAGAAATCAAGTGGAGACTGACAGTGGTAGAGCATACTTGGAATGGAGTGGTAGAACCCATGTTCAACATGATGGAGGTTCTTTGACAGATACGCAGCCTGGCCAATATACCCGAGGAGCAGACTAGGGTACACGACGCATGTGAAAGCAACCTGCATTGATCATTGTAACACTAATTTTTCTTAAGTTCCACAAAGTATAGGATCAAATCTTGCACCACAAACGATCAAAACAACAAGAATGGCATCGCAACAAACGAGGTGCCAGGAATTCAATTGAGGTGGGTGGTTACCTTTATAGATCTTCGAGAAAAGTGACCCAAGTCGGCATACATCGCTTCCGACCCTACATGGCTCAATTCACATCCAAATAAGAGATATGCTCATGCAATCTCTGATCACAAATCCACACATGATGAAAGACAATTTGTAAGAGGGGGAAGAGATTCCGAGTCATGGAAAAGGCTAAGGTGTAAATGGAGGGGCATAACATTCTTAAACATTGAAGACTGTTCKACTTACAAATGCTCAACCTCTATTRACTCTCCCTTAGGGTTAGAAATGGCCTGATTTCTCCAATGCAGTTTCASCTATGCTCACAACTTGACATGCGGGAGATATTCAATATTCAATGAAATGTGCTACTATTGAGTTTGATGTGAGATAAGGTTTAAGTGTGCCTGTATTGATAAAACTATTGATCCTATTTGCTTCTACAACCCATGAACAAATCACTAATTACATCAGATTCCGTTCGTGCTTCCGTTAACCTTCGTCGTATTTTAACCTAAACCCTAAACCCTAAAAGCCATCATGAATGCCCAAGCTTCATGCATCACGGCACATTCCAAGGTGTCACACAGCCGCACGAAAGAATGTTTGGGTTGCAAGAGAGAAGAGGGTCTCACAAGCAAGACCCACCTGTGATGCAAAGGAGAATCCCACCGAGCGCAATCCAGCCATCTTTTCTTGAGACTTTGAAGAATTTGTAGATGTAATAGGGAGAGAGAGCGCGCACAATGGAAGGGTTGTAGGCGATGAGATTGTACACACCAACCGTAACATTGCAGAAGAGCCAGGCCAGCACAATRGGAGCAAACAGAAACGAGATGCGCCGAGTGCCGATGTGTTGCAAGGCAAAGAGGAGCACCAAAATCAAGCACGACAGCACCACCACCACGCCTGCCACAGGCCATAGCAGTAGTCCCAAATGCTATTTTCTTAAGGTCGGAGCTCAAGTTTGGAAAAAGCAGTCCTAAATGTGCTAAAGTTTCTATAATTTTAACACTCTTATATTTTCACGTTTTGTAGCTAAAAAGAATTTGGGTAGAAGATTTAGCCATATTTGAGATCACTGCTCCATAATCTATATCACAGTAAGCATGCATCAGTCACCATTCACATCGCATAAATATTAGGGTTGCAATATTAGGGTTTCGTCTCTGAATTTCGCCCTGTTTTGAATCCTAAATTTGTATCATCAATACTATCAGGCATGTAGAATATGAGGAGCAGTCCCGTCCTCAGAAACGTGTGCTTGTTCAGAAGGTTGCGCACTCGCTCCCCTCGCACTGTGTCCGGCGGCTCCACAAGGTTGTAGGTCGAAACCTCGGTGTCGGCCGACTGCTGGTTTAGGATCACGCTCAGCTTCGCGTGACGGCACAGCAACGAGTACAGCGCAAATGTGCCCCCTGCAATGCCATTCACGTGCTTCTCGTGTCATCAGTAATGCACAAGCAGCACTGACAATACATTCGTTGGCAATAATTTTTCAACTGCCAAGTCTGGATTCAGGTTTCAACTGCCAAGTCTGGATTCAGGATTGAATGATGTTTTCAGCTCCATAAATCTTTGCCATTACTTGCAAGTGAACCCAAAATTGTGAATCTGGTAGTCTAAACAGGCCATGAATTCCCACCATCGAATTGAAGCTAGTTTATGCACTGAGATGGCCGGGTGACGGTGACGACTACGATAGAGCAGAGCTGACGTATTCACGTACCTTCTCCATTGTCGTCAGCGCTGAGGACGATGAGCGCGTACTTGACGACTGGGATGAGCGTGAGCGTCCAGAAGATGAGCGACAGCACGCCCCAAATCTCCTCCTCCGTCACGCGGTTCTTCAAATCCCCCGAGAACGTGCTGCGGAAGACGTACAGCGGGGATATGCTCAAGTCCCCGTACACCACGCCGAAGCTCTGGTACGCCAGCATGCACACCAACGGAAGCGACGCCGCCGGCTTGCCAACTATTGCAGACCTCTGCAACGTACAATTGCAAAGCACGCCATCAACGCAAGCTAGGCTCAAGCTAGCCCACCAGATCTGTCTCGATTTAGCTCACTAACAGAAGTCAAGCGCGCCTCAGATTCTTCGGCCACTAAAGGCCGGAGACGTGAGCATCGTCGCATTCACACACTTTGCAACAAAATCAGAAAGCAAGGATGTTGTGCTACATCACATCGATCATTGTCGTCTAGGCAGGGACCTCGATCTTGAAGCTACTTAAGGCGGTGCCATGTGCAGAAATGGCCATATAGTGTTATTGAGAAAGGGCCGGGTGTGCATACAGGTCAGGCTTCGAGATTTTATAATTGATGATCAGTCCCTGGTCTGCAGGCCGGCCCCAGTAGCTAGACTTAATTGCCAATCTAGTCGTATTACTTCAAACTTACGGCAGGTGTAGTTTCAATTTAGAGACTGGCACAAGCTTTTCCAGGCGCCAATCTCAAACCTGTCATCGACAAAGTTCGAGTTTTACATAGCTTTCTGAACTTACTAGAACTTGGCACTAGCTCTGGGAGACGCGAATTCAACTAAACCGAGAGAAAAGAATTCCAAAAATCCATGCCAACTATGCGATTTCACACAACTTGAGTGAAGAATTATAGAATATATAGAGCCTGCAATCATTCGTAGTCGGCATCCTTCTAAATTCCGGCCATGGGGGTTGCAAGTACAATCAATTGGTCAGGTTTATGTAATTCACTATTTGGATTATTTTCTCTAGCTAGTGGACTGACTCATGCAAGACTTGAGTCCCGGATTCATTACCTGAGGAGTGTTTCCAGACTCCAGATCCATGGCGCGTGATCGAGTAGCTAGTTAGAAGTGTAAACGTTTTGATGGTACCCGCTAGCAAGGGATTAATTTTAATTTAATTCTGCCGGAAGGGGATTGAATTGGTTTCAGCTGTTGAGAATCACTGACATCATATCTCCTCGCTCGCTAGCAACGTCGTCTGTAAGGCGAGTTCCCTCCAGGAGGAGGAACCAAAGCCTGCTGGCGATGGCGAAAGCTGTGTTTAATCCTGCAGTCCATCCAGATCCTCGAGCTCCCTTGGAAATGAAATCAACCTGTTCGATCGTCTCGGACAGGACGCTAGCATTGAAATTCTATTCAGTTGCTAACGCGGGCAAGGCAGGCTCACTATATATCAGAAGCTGCCTAGGAAGCTACACGGTCCAGCTCTGCACTTTTTCATGGCCCCTTCCCTCGCAGAAGCCGCCTGCAGATCCGAACTCTAGTTGAAATTCATCTCTTCAGTCTGCTCGCGACCCATCATGAACTCGGCACACCAATTCCACAGCCAAAGAGCTCCCAAAACGAAAACGTTAGATGATGAATTCTTCCCGAAACTAAAGTTGACGGCTCGTGGTAGACACAATTCCAAACCAAACTTGCAGCTACTTAGCCAATTGCAACGCTTTTCTGCATCTCTCTCTCTCTAGAAATAGAAACTGAAAACTTAACGAGCTCCCAAGAACTAAAATCCACGGAACTTCCAAGCGCGATCCATTCTTCGAACTTCGAACTGATCAATAACTTCCTTCCCAGCGATTTCTAACCCCAACAATTTAACAAAAGCCGGTTTACACAACAGATTTTAGAAGGAACTGGACCACGACTCACGATCTCGGAGACTATAAATTAATTAAAGCTCCGACTTCAGTGATATAATTATCTGCTAGCGACGTTCTAGCTTACGGATTCGGCTGTCTAGCTAACTAACAATTCCACATACAGGTTCCACCGTAGTAACAATATCCTGCCGGACTCCCTGCTAACTAGCAAGAGCCACGAAGCTCGCGAGCTCGGGAATGATCCGCACGTGCACCGATACAATCTTCAATTCCTTCAACCTTCAATTCCCGATCGAGCGCAGTCAAGGTCGATCAATCTCTGTCTGAGTGTCTGTCTGTCTGTGGTCCCTGCGCTCGCTGTCTGTGGCCGGGGAGACTGAGCGCTCGGGGTTTTAGTTTGCCACTGACAGTGGCGGGGAATCTGCGACAGCAAGTACCGATCGATCGATCGATATGTCGATCAGCGTGGACGACGGGGCCGGCTTTGTACTGTACTGCTCGTGCTCGGGAACATTTATGGATCAATTGGGAAATGGGAACTTCAAGGGGAGGTTATTTGTGGAAGCGGTGGTGGACGTGTGTGGGGTGCGGGGATTGGTGGGGTGTTGGAACACGAGTACGTCCTGCTCGATCGAGAAGCGTCTTCGAAGCGTCTTCTTATATAGTGGAGCTTCATTGCAATGGACTGTAGATATGATGTCGTACTACTGTCAGTAAGCACATTCAAGGAACAGTTTAATTTACGGTGCCTGCCTGCCAGGAACGATTTTTAGAGAACAGTCAAATGCAGAACCCGATGTAGARTTTCATGACGAGTTTCATGACGAATTTCATGAAGAATTTCATGAATGATCGAAGTGGGTTAAGTTAGACGTTGCTTCTCCTTGTCTTTCCAGTGAGGAAAATGAACTGGAAATTGAATGCTAGGTGTGTCACCTCGTTCGACCGGTCTCTGCAACATGAACATTCGAATTCACAGGGGTGAGTCTCATCATTATGCAGTTCCCGGTGTTAAAATTCCTGGTATGTCTCACTTTTCCCGGTGTGTGTACACTGGGGGAACACGTTAAAAGTGAGACCCACCGGGTATTTTAACACCAGGAACTTACTGCATAATTATGAGACCCCTGTCATTACTACTAATTGTGAAGGGCTTCAGTAAGACTCACGTACTTAACTAGAAGTTCAATTCAAACAATATTCAAGAAATCAATACACTAAATAGTGAAATTAGGTTGCCTTTACAATTAGGTTGCCTCACCCCAAGAAAGTTGATTTCCAACAATTCCAAGCCATCAAAGTCAAAATATATTTTTACAAATACTTCCATTGGTATACATGGAGGTTCATGAGTCGCAACTACACCAATATAACTAATTCAAAAGTAGTGCATTCTCATACAATAACAATAAATATTTATATAGTGTGGAATGTCAAGAAATTAGTGAGGGGCAACTTAATTTCACTATTTAGTGTATTAATTATTATAATCAATGTACTAGACTACCCCCGAAATGAATCTCAGTGGAATTTCAAGGGAGAAGATATTATTTTGAAGGTGTCACGGAACCAGAATTCATGATGGGACTAGCTAGCTCGTAGTACCGGTACAATGAAAGAGGTTTTGTAGAAGCTGCTGATATTTGGGATCAGTGCTTCCTTGTGAACACCCCTGGCCACCTTTAGTCGACGTGCTTTTTTTCTTGTTGCAGGAATCGTGATTGGGAACGTCGTGATAAATAAATAATTAATTATTACACTTGGGGGTTGGGAACTTGCCTGGGAGGACAAATCAGGGGAGGACACGTAGTATGTGGACAGAAAGTCACAGGGTTCCTGGGGGGGATGGAGTTGACGAAATTGATGCTTCTTGCAACTTATTACTAGACTTGCGAGTTCCATCGGACGTAGCTTCTTCACTTGCATGGGTCAGTCGTTGTACGTACACTCCTTGAAAGTTCAGACAGTTCGTACGGTCGTACTACCAAATTAAGTTGAACAGAGGGACTTATCTTGAAATTAGTGTGGGTGGACCGGATATACATTAAAATTATCACCTTTGGCACACGTTTCAGGGGCTCATTCAGTCCGTACTATGTAGCTAGGACGTCAGGTTTTTTTCCATTGTTGAACTCGGGCATAAATTAGATTACTGCCATTAACCCCAATAATAATTTTGAGGAATCTCGCCCAGGACTGAATGAAAACACTGTCTGCAAGAATGCATGGTCCGTAGTCACTTCTAGCCACGCATTCTTTCAGTACAGACTGGAGTGACAAAATGACAAAAAAACTGTCAGTGCCAGGGGTTGTCAAAAAGACAAAAAGTTGACTAGTTGGGTTCCCCCCCCCCAAAAAAAAGCAAAATCACAAAATCCAAAAAACTACCCATACAGTTCCAGACTTTATGAAAAGCCATTCTTATTAGAATTCCAAATTTTCTAGTGAGACTTGCCCGTCGTTGTAAATTTAAAAAGTGATGTATTTGCTTTCAGTGAAGTGTCCCATGAATGACTTTCAGTTAAATTGTACAAAGTTAACAAAGAATGCAAGCTAATAATAATATTTGGCTCTGTCATATCACTACTTTGGTGATGGAGACTCGTCCTTTTAGAGTTAATTTGCAGTTTTGCACTTGCATGTTGGATTAGTTGATTAATTTGCACTTGCTTGTTTGGTCCTATCAGTGGCTTTTTGTGGAGCTCCAAAGTGGTCGATGAAGCACGAGTTTCGTGAGCAGGGAAGTTTCTTAGTTTGAATTTGATCAACTTGAAAACGTAACGTTCGGAGGAACCGAGGAACATGTGAATTCGGTTAAAGAATTAAGGTTCAGTAGAAATTGGGGTTAATTCTGGACAAGTTTCTTTACAATTTTCTTTTGTTGAACATTAGCTTTTGATAATTTCGATTCAATTGCTATTAGATACTGTAACTTAGCAAGTACTTAATAAGAATTTTGATTAATTGATATAGTTTGTTCCCTACTTGCAAATAATTAGTCTTGAAGCTTACAGTACTTCCGCTATCAGTATCAGTAGGTCCGTAGGTCCCGTGTGGTCTTCCCTTACATGGAGGTCATGTTGAATTCCAATTGTACTCCAACTACTTTACAACTACTTCACAAAAATCTCAAATAAGGAATCCCACACTAGGCGCAACGGGATTGGAGCAAAAATTCAAGGCTTTCCAAAAAAACATTGACTAGATTTAATAAGTTATGCTATCATGCTACATTCTACATTCTCAATTGGATTGAATTCATGAATTTGAGTGTTGCATTTGSCTTTGAACAAAGACTTTGAACACGTGTACATGACTACTAGCTTGACTGTGGTTGATATATAAATATAAATAAAGTTATGTGATTGGTTTTAATTTTCAATGGGCAATTTCAACACAGTCGATCAATGAGAGTATTTTTTGAATCAATTTAATGTTTCACAATGAATTGACTACAGGAGAGTGCCGGTGGGGTCCCACTGGGGATCGACGCTTTAATTTGTTGTCCACGCTTGAGCTCAAAGGAATGATGATGATATGATATTCTTGAATGTAAAAGGGTTCCGGCATTTGCATCACTACACCACTGCAGCACATTCAAGTATAAATGATTCCTAAAGTGAGTTACTACCACTGTAGAAGGGATATTCGCCGAGAGGTTGATATATAATATTGGCAAATAATTTAAATTTTGAACAATGAATGAATGCAAAATGTTCCTCAAATACATCTTTTTCATCCATCCTAAAGGCCATATTCGTTACATTGAGACTTTTCGCAGTCTCATTTTTATCTTCGACTCGAAGATAAACCGCTTTATCTCTTTACTAATATTTTGTTATAAATAGATAACGATACCAACTTTTAGAATTTCATTATAGGATCACTATTTGAGCATTATTTATTTTTAGTTTCAATTATCATTTTTTTAAATGAATTTTTCAATAACTAGCATTCTATCTCAAAATCTGCAAAAAGTCTCAATTTAACAAATATGGCCTTCTTAGTGTTTCTCTGTGGAGGTCGGCTTTAGTTTCTGTGACGGTTGTTATAAAAAATGCAAACCACTCCTAGAAAATTGCCCATTCGTTTCATGGGAAAGCTCTACGGTGCAATCAGCTGTAATGCTTGATTACGTGGGTTTGCCCCCTATAATCGAGCATTACGGATTTTTCATCCAACTTTGTTTTTTCATCCCAAGTATTTCATTCAACTTTGGTTTTCTTGCTCGTGATTTACGTCGGGCAATGTCCCTCGTCGTCGGGCATTTCACGATGTAAAGCGCCTCCTTGTCAGACTCCGCCCTCCTTGTTGGCCCTCTATATCCAGAAATGCCCTCCTCCTTGGTCATTGTCCTACACGTAATTTCATTAAATTCGGTGATATTCCACTAATACTTTTGTGCATTTCAAACAGGGTGGCTTGAAATCAAAATCTTGTATTTGTCTTGGTTTGCACATGACTTGAAATTAGACCTTTATAACAATTGTGACACATTTTTTTGGCTTGTGGACAATCGCCAATTTAATGGAATTGACGGGGGAATCGACCTTCAATTATACAAATTTTAAATTCTTTTTTGTGAAAATAATGAGAAAATAATTTATAGACAATTCAATGAGCACAAGTATGTTACATTTCAATACCAAACTTGTCGAGTTTGAAATTGAAAAAAAACTACTATCATAATTAGCTTTTCTATGAACAATGAACAATGGAACATTAAAATAATTATGGTGCTGAGCCATTGCAAGAAACACCAGTCCTATTCTCCGTCACAAGTAGTGTTGCTCTCTTGTAATCTTCAGTAACTTTTGAAGTATAAATCTTATAAACTTGAAATTTTTATTGGAGATGCCTAACTTGATGATAATCGTATCTTTTATTTTTCAAAAAATTCAAAAAAAAAATTTATTTTTAAAAATCATTTTTGCTAATTTGTCACACTTTAAGGTTTAGAGGTTTTCACTACGTTGTGAGTCACTAAATTTGATGATTTGGGGCTAAAATTTTCATGGTCTATTAACATAGTAGAAAAGCATAAATCTACCAAAGGGAATCTAAAAATTTATTATTTAATGTCCTCCACATGAGTGCAAACAACACTCCCATTGCGTGCAATTTCAAAACATTGATGATAGTTCTAAGACCATTTTTTGGGGTGAAATCTCATCACCATCAACTCTTCCCAAATGGACAATTTTTAATTTTTGAAAAAAATTATTTCCCTATTTTTTACAAATTAAAATGTCAAAGTGCCTATTTTCATGAGATTTTGCACTTTTCTGATTCACCTAGTTAGAAAAATTTTCTATGCTTTTCCTTCTTAGGGTACCTTCTTCTTTAAGGTATATATATTAAACATATTTTTCATATTTTTTTTTAAAAAAAATTCTAATTTTTCAGGAGTACTATAAACTCATGAGTACTATAGCCAAAGTGTCCCGACAAAACGGCAGGTGTTTCTTCAATGACCCTGCTTTGAAGAGTGAGGTACTCAWTGGAAACTCTACCATACAACAAGGGAACAAATGTAACCAATTCAATATATGGGGAATCTTGATAAAATGGTCAGCTATTCCGCAACTTTGGCACTTTTTATGGTTTAGACCACATGGTTTGAAATCTATACCTGTCCTAGATGTCACTTTTATGGTTTAGAATGTGCGGTTTGAAAAATGGCGTAGTACAATATGCCATTTTTAATGAAATTCCACTACAATACATTAATAATAAATAAATAAAAAGTTGCAAAAGCCATAACGCCGGCCAGGTGACACAGTATCAATAGCAACAAGTAAGGAACATCTATAAACACCGTTCTCACGAGCGTCGATCGATACAGTCCTCGTGGTGTGAAAAGCAACATCCAAGTTCAAGCAAAAAAGCAAAAATAAAAATAAAAAAGCAACATCCAAGTTCAAAAATTTAAAAATTAAAAAAAAAAGCAACATCCAAGACGCTGACTGATAACCATGGTGAGAGCTAGCCAGGCTGCTATTGCAGGGTGTACATAATTTAATGCCAATGAAAAGCAAGTAATTTTACCGACTACGAATAAAAAATTAAAAAAATGGACAAAATAAAAAAAAGGGTAAAAACAAGATCAATAAATCGAATGATCCAGACTCCAGAAACGTACGTTTGACGGATATCAACTGTTATCCAGCGTGGCCGTGTGCCCAGATTTTTAATTTTTATATCAATTGATGTTTGCAGTAATTGGTGTAGCAATCTGTCAACTTTTGTGGAGAGCCACCAACATTGAATTAATGAACTTCCCTCTAACTTTTTCAATTCCATGCACGAAGAATTTTACTTCCCTRTACACAAAACTCTCGACCTAAGGGAAAGGCACCCTATGGCGTCCTTATGGCGTCCTTGTACCCAATGCCATCCAAATCTGCAAGACATAATCGTTTCACGCCATAAATGTAGGTAGGTTGTACATGGCTTATTTCTTTGACCTAAATTAATAAGCGGTTTAATTACAATACCGCTACGTTTGTGTTCTAGAATGAATGCCTAACCTAGAAAGGGACAGCATTGGGTACATGGACGCCATTGGGTGCCTCTCCCTTAGCTCATCGTCTTTGTCATCCATGTCATAGTAGCTCAACTCAGTCCACAAATTAAATGCAACACTGATGCAAGCAAAAACTATTACTGTTGATCTATTCAGTATTAATTGAACAGTCAAATGATCGAAAGTAGTGAACTAGTGATCGAAAGTAAATAGTAATCGTACGAGTGTATCGTAATTGATTAAATAATCACTCACAAATTCAATATAGATTTGTTAATTAGACAGTGCCTTATTTACAATCACCATTTTGGAGCTCCACAACTATAATTTAAACACTAACTTATGCATGACAAACAATTGTTATAATTATCAGTGTGGAACAAGTGAAACTTATCGACAGATATCTGAATTTTATTCTTAAATTCTAAGGTACGTCTAAGTGTACCTTGAAGCAAATGAAGAACCTAATATTTAAGGTAGACTGCTCTTAAAGCGACCATCTCCTTGAAACCGACCCTATAAATACGGGTAGAATGGATATGAGGTGATCCTTAAAATGGACCATATTCACCATTAAATGAATCAAGAAAAAATTCTTTTCTATTGCAAGAGCCAATCATTGTCTTTCATTTCCTCCCATGATTCCTATCTCTTTACAAGTTGCAAGTGGACAGATTTTGGAAGACCTATGGTCACAAATACTAGGTGCCTATGCCTCAAATCTTTGAAAATTCATATGTAATTCAAAAATGCTTGAAAAAATATGAAACCACTTGTGCTAAGTTCCTCATCCTTTTTTATTTCTCTGAAAAATGAGCTAAAAATATTGTTGCACATGGAAAACTACGAAAAAGCGGACCAGCCCTTAAATGGTCGCTTTAAGAGCAGTCTACCTTAGTTAACATGTGAAGAAGTGTGCTTTGACCCGATGTGGACTTATAATTAGAAGTTTAGAACTAATTGTCTCTCTCCTTTACTAAGTAACGGCAAATTGAACCTAGAAACTTTTGTGCACACAAGTTTCGCTTCATCTTAATACTTACTCTACGACTTGCAGCTCCAACCAATAAGCATTACTGTAATAGTGTAATTACATTACCAAGAACTGCTAATTATGTATAATTATTAGCGGGTAGGGAACGAACTAATTGTACAAATATATCTATTAATCAAATTTCTTAATTGGAGTACAATTGGAATTCAACATGACCTCCATGTAAGTGAAGACCACACGGGACCTAGGGACCTGCTGATACTGATAGCGGAAGTACTGCAAGCTTGACTTATTATTAATTAATACGCATAATATGTTGAAGTTGAAGAAGAACAACAACAACAACTGCAGTTTTTAAAATTAATATTAATTAACTGAATGAATTGAAGTCAATTGGAGTAGGTATACGAAGTGGACATATTGATCAGTACTGCTGTAGCTTTTTTTATTCATGAGTGGGCCGGCATTGGATCGATGTTTCTACATGGGAATCTTAATATCATGGTGGTTTATTTAAGATATTATCAGATTAATTGATTTCTCCCATCTTTTTTATAATAAGTAGACCTCTAAGATTTTGCAGATGTATGTTGGAAGTCTAGACATACAGTAGAACCTCCCTAACTCAATAAGATTGGGACCAATCCAGCATGTTAGGTAAGAGAGGTTATTGCATTAGGGAGGGACATGATCTTCACATGTGGTTCATATTGTTAAGCTGAGACCAACAATTAATGTTCTTTGACCGAACTTTATCGAGGTAGAGAAGATTGAGTTAGGGAGGTTCTACCGTATCTGGCTTCTCTTCTAGACAGACTCATAGAGATAGTGTGCTACAGTAGAACCTCCCTAACTCAATCCTCTCTAACTCAATAAAGTTCTGTCAGAGAACATTATTTAATTGTTGGTCCCGGCTTTACAACATGAACCACATGTGAAGATCTCTAATGCAATATTAACCTCTCTTATCTAATATGCGAGACCGGTCCCAATCTTATTGAGTTAGGGAGGTTCTACTAAACTAGTATATTAAATTCCAGAGTCAAATAGGGAGCGCTATGGAGGGACACGGTGTACTTTTGTACAACAAAATCCGTTGCAGTGAGAAATCTTATGCTACTTATTGATCAATCATGCAAATTCCCCAACTGTGGGATTCACTACACTTGGTGTCCACTGGAAAAAATAAAAAATAAAATTCTTTAGAAGTCTGTTCTAAGCCTGTTCTCTAAGCATATATTAGTCAAGGTAGGACCATTTGTTCAATAATGGGAGCAAGGCTTTTTTTTCTTTTGGCTTTCTCGTGCCATATTGCACCAAAAAAAAGAAAATTGGGCTAAATAACGGCAAACATTCTTTACGTTTTTCCCCCAAAAAATTTGAAATGAAAATTGATCTTGGATGAAACCGCTAGATTGTGGATGAAAACAAAATTATGGACATGTAATATGTGCTGATGTAATATTTTCTATCCGATTTGTGGATGAATGTTGAAATTTAGAGCACCACAATAACATTTAATATCGCCACTTTGGCACTTCATAAAAAAAATGAAAAAAACAAACAAACTGAGTGGGAGTGCTCATGATTTTCTATCAACTCCTGGCTTGAATTGGTCCCAGGCAATCTTGAGTAAAGTGCCGTTTAGAAACATTTTTCAAGCATGCTTAATTGCTTATGTAATCCTCTGTAATCAAGTTACTTGAACACGTCACTTCAGGAAACAATTAGAATATTAAATACATTGATTTCTGAGATGTGTTCATCATTTGACATCATTTGCGAACGTAATTTGTACACATTTGACATCATTTGCGCACGTAATTTGTACACATTTGACATCATTTGCGCAAGTAAATTTGTCCACAACATCAGCAGCATCTCTCGGAATGTACATCATTCAATGGAATGTGCAAAGTACGCAATGGAGAGAGGATTGTGAGGATTCCGGCGTTACGCCACATCTTAAGTGCATGAGGTTTGCTTTCACTACTGTGAACCCCGTAGGTTTTCATTCTTTGAAATAGCGACAAAACATGGTGTGAGTGGAAATAGTCACAATGGACAAATCGTGGGGCTGAGTTTGCTACTACTAATAGATCATTTTCAATGAGATGCGACATAGGTCCAGATCTTTGGAACGGAAAACGGGGCAAATGGCACGATATGGGTATCCCTTCTCGAACTTTCCGGACTTTAGAATAATGTCCTTCCGGAATTGAAAAAAATATTGGAAAATTACAAAAATTGCATGGTGTTACGAACATTATCATGTTGGTATATAACAATTGTGTGTTATATAGGTCAAATTCAAAAATTGAATTTTTTGTAATTTACCATATTCAGAATGTAGTTACATTAGAGTAATGAAAGTACTATGTATGTAAGGTTTTCAATTCAAAAAAAATAGTTGTGCACCTTATTCAGTTTGTATTTATGTACTTTAATTTTTTTTTAGGACAAAGATGTTATGAAATCGCAGTCCTTTTAGATTGTGTAAAAATATGTGATTTTTGAAGGTTTTCATAAATAAGGAAATATATCAATTCATCAAATTAAGAATTAAAATTAAATAGAGATATGACTCAAATATTGTTTTTATTAGCTAGTTTTCATATTTATGAACTAGTAACTTTACTATAAATTGGTATTCCGGATTATTCCTTTTGTCTCAAATGTGGAAGTAGGACAACATTCCTTTGGAGAAACAAAGGAATGAAGAAGACATAGGTACATAACTGAATTTGGAGATGTATAGAGTGTGAAGATGKCGCTTTTAGTTTAGTGGCGCTTTTGGGATACCTACCTTAGATGTACCCGGCTTCTCTTCTAGACAGACTCACAGAGATATTGTGCTAAGTAGAACCTCCCTAACTCAATCCTCTCTAACTCGATAAAGTTCTGTCAGAGAACAATAATTGTTGGTCCTGGATTTACAGTATGAACCACATGTGAAGATCATGTCCCTCCTTAATGCAATAACCTCTCTTACCTAATATGCCAAACCGGTCCCAATCTTATTGAGTTTAGGAGGTTCTACTAAATTCGTATATTAAATTCCATAGACAAATAGAAAGTGCTATGGAGGTACACGGTGTACTTTTGTACAACAAAATCCATTGCAGTGAGAAATCTTATGCTACTTAGTAATCAATCATGCAAATTCCCCAACTATGGGATTCACTACACTTGATGTCCAGTGGAAAAAATAAAAAAAAAACATTCTTTAGAAGCCTGTTCTAATAAGCCTGTTCTCTTAGCATATAATTATTAGTCAAGGTAGGACCATTTGTTTAATAATAATGGGAGTGTTCATGGTTTTTTTACCCACTCCTGCCTTGAATTGGTCCCAGGCAATCTTGAGTAAAGTGCCGTTTAGAAACATTCTTCATGCATGCTTATGTAATCCTGTGTAATCAAGTTCCTTGAACACGTCACTTCAGGAAACAATTAGAATATTAAATGCATTGATTTCTGAGATGTGTTCATCATTTGACATCATTTGTGCACGTAATTTATAAAATTTTACTTAATAGACATGTGTTCTTAGTAAATTATTACTTAAAAGACTCCTTATAGGTCATTATCTTAAAATCTTATCTCTAGGACTATACTTAAAACACCCCTTTCTCTTGTAGTGACAACATCAGTAGCATCTCTCGGAATATACATCCATGGAATGTGCAAAGTACGCAATGGAGTGAGGATTGTGRGGATTCCGGCATTACGCCATATCTTACGTGCATGAGGTTTGCTTTCACTACTGCAAACCCCATCGCTATTCATTTCTTGAAATAGCGACAAAGACGTGGTGTGAGTGGAAATAGTCACAAACGACAAAACGTGGGGCTGAGTTTTCTACTACTAATAGATCATTTTCAGTGAGATGCGACATAGGTCCAGATCTTTGGAACGGAAAACGGGGCAAATGGCACAATATGGGTATCCCTTCTCGAACTCTTTGGACTTTAGAATAATGTCCTTCTAGGATTGAAAAAAATATTGGAAAATTACATGGTGTACATGGTGTTATAAACATTATGTTGGTATACAACAATTATGTGTTATACAGGTCAAATTCAAAAATTGAATTTTTTGTAATTTATCATATTCAGAATATAGTTACATTAGAGTAATGAAAGTACTATGTATGTAAGGTTTCCAATTCAAAAAAAATAGTTGTGCACTTTATTCAGTTTGTATTTATGTATTTTAATTTTTTTTTTAGGACAAAGATGTTATGAAATCGCATTCCTTTTAGATTGTGTAGAAATATGTGACTTTTGAAGGTTTTCATAAATATGGAAATATACCAATTCATCAAATTAAGAATAAAAGTTAAATATAGATATGACTCAAACATTGTTTTAGCTAGTTTTCATATTTATGAACTAGTAACTTTACTATAAATTGGTAATCTGGATTATTCCTTTTATTTCAAATGTGGACATGAGACAACATTCCTTTTGAGGAACGAAGGAATGAAAAGGAATACCAAAAAAATTCAAATTTTCTTGTTCATTAGTATTTTGGATGGAATATAATTAGAACTTTCTCATGAATTTGTCATTAAAGTGAAAAAATGTAATTTGTAGGACACATTAAATGAGTTCTAAAATCATAATGTTTAGTAAGACATTTCTTTTAGGTATCCATATCATGCCATTGCCTACGTTGTTCTTGAAGGTCCTTACAAATCACAAACCCTAGTAGTAAAGCAAGTAGAGTTTGTGGAATATTCACCAAGCCGTGCAAGTTGTCCTTCTTGTCTAATCGAGATTTTCGAAGAGCAGGTGTCCTAGGGGTTGATTTATTTAGCCTTATGGTTTTATTGATGTGCTCTGTATTTTGGATAAAACGTCATTGTCTTCCAAACCCTACCTATCCTTTAAATCAGGCTGTTTTGTTTGTTACGTTGAGATCTCCCGGACCATGCGTCCCCCAGTGGCGTGCCTGATACCGTCGGAAAGCTCTCGGCGAGGAGGGATGCATGGGCTTGGTTTCGTGGCCTTCGGACCTATAGGGTGAAAGTTATTGAATTTCAAAGTTTTTAATGCATCCAAAAATTAGAAAATTACTTTTACTTTAATTTTGCCTGTGGCAACGGCACACTAGTTGAAATGAAGACTAATGTGCAGTGCCCAAGAGAATATTGGGTTTATTAACCTAAAATTTTGCACTATGGAATTAACTACTGTATGCATCTTTCAAATTGTTACAGCTTTTGCTTTTGATCAGGAGTACATTGATAAAATGGAGCGCCGTAAACATTCACTTGGAATGGAAGACCAACTCTCATAGTGCCAATCTCCTTGGTATTCCTGTAGGAAGGGATAGTGGATTCCAATGATCTTCCACTCAATGTTTCATGGGAAATACTACAACAAAGGACTTCACAATGTAAGTTCTGACATAAGCGTATCAACAATCACATCTTCATGTGTTCAAAATACACCTTGTTATTGGAATGAGATGTTTTTTTAATATTAAATTTGATGCAAATTTTYGRTYGAGTTTTCTACTAAATGATAARRCTTTTGCCTTTGGMACACGTCTTCTCAKTTTAGTTGTAACYTTGTTATCTATAATATATTATGAAATACAAAGTTGGCACGGGGTTTCCAGAGACACAACTCTACACACGTGACACAACAATAGATGAAGCGAAAACAGACGGTCATCCTTACGAAGACGCCACCCCCATCCTTCTTTCCTATCAGCAAAGCAGCAACGATCACTCCAATACAGCAAAATCGCAGCAAACACGTGTCTAGAAAACGCTTAGAAACGGATCCAGCAAACTGGCAGCGAAGCAGGTCTTTAACTGAGCAGAAACTCATCGTAGCACAACACTGTTGCAGAAGACTGTAGCAAAAACATAACCAAGCAAAGGAAAACAACGGCACGAAGCAGAAAACAAGAAAAAATCAAACTTGAGAGCGTACTCAAACCCAGAAATAAATGACAGATGACAAAAAATTACATGACGGAAAAGCAGTAGGGTAAGTMGCAATGTTGAAAACTAGAACCGGTTTAAAACCTAAGGAGAATCCGACGGACTGACGACCGGTGGTCACCCTAAACCCAAAACATTCTGTTCCACAAAATAAGGACCTGGTATTCAACGCTACTTGCCCTCTACATGCCGAGCACAGTGACAGACAACGATGAGTTCTCGCTCATCGGAGAGGCTTCTACAGGTGATCATACTACACTAAACAAAGCTGGCTCATGAGGGTAACTTAAACCAAACCTGTTCGTCACCACCACCACCACAACTCCCATTACGTCATTCAAGACAGAGTCCAACTTCTTCAGCTCCGCCTGCTGCAATCTCCAATTGGGGCTGCGTTCCGCAAAGCCGAAATCAATAAGGCGGACAGAAGGCTGTGTACCCCGCACAACCATTATATTCCGTGCCTTAACATCCCCATGAAGCAGCTTACACTCATGAACTGCAGCAAGCGCCTGACGTGCCGCAGTGGCCACCTCCTCGGTCACTGTTCCTGAGATCCAGAAACAAAACACTACAAAGTAAACGAAGGCCTACTCTGCCATTGATCGTAGAGCGCAGTAACGGCACCATAAGCAAGCTGTAAGCAGCCCACAGGAAAGGAGGAGGAACAACAAACTCCCTATTCGCTGGATTTAAAGCTTATTACTTACCGGGTCCGAGTGGACTGCCGTCGATCAACTCTGTTGCTAYGAAAACAATCTGGCCATGGGTTGTGGTTCCATATCCCACTAACGACGGCACAAATTCCCCCCAATACTTCTGTAGCTTTTGGTAGGCGCTCACCTCATTCAGTAGAGCCTGTGCAAGCACAACCAGATGACGGTATGTACAGAAGAAGATCAGAAATCGGCAAGATGTCACAACCTGCATGTACATTTCAACACAAAAATAGCRTTTAGCAAACACTCCCTGCTGCAAAAGGAACTGCCGGCAGGACCACTTCATGTTAGCCCCAATTAGACCAAGTAATAGTGAACTCTTAGACGGGCACGCAACAATTCCACRACATGACTCCAGCTCACTTYTGCCTGTTCCGAATCTCGTTCAGCGAGCTTCACTGCAACACGGCAACCATTCAAAATGCCGCCAACCACGCAGCCGCTCCATCCCCCACTGCTGATGGCGCGGTCGTCCAGATGCAGGTCCGACGGTTAAAGCTCCGGCAATTCATTCTGCCTCGTATTTGAGCATTCGTTCTGTCTGTTACCACCAGTTTCGTTCTTGTTCGTTTTGTAGGTACTATCCTTATCTTCATCATCTTTGGAGCCGCCTCTGGGACTGGGGCAAGGGGAAGCCTCCCAACTCCAGGAACGCTCACCCGTCCTCGGTGGAAAATCAAAATCACCACCGGTATCAACAGCAGAATCAAGCAAATAAGCAATTGCAGCAGGSAAAGGCGGATCCCGGTCATCCCACTTGAAACCTCTTGAAATATAGAGGCTGCCACCATGATCTCTTTTGAAGAGGTACCAGTTCTGGACATCCGTCAGCACCCCATACCCAACCTTCGCCCTGCAACTCACCAGAAMAAAAGGTAGAATGAGGACCGCTACGCACTGCATACATGAGCTTTTCATCTGAAGACCGAAATAATGTCAGGCACATCCCTGTGCGTGCCGGGATTTWAAAATAACTGAGTGCTTCGAACCCTAGGACATCTGCTTGCTTCAAGTCTTGCGAGAAAACCTCGCAACATCAGTACTAAAACGCAGAGAATTCAGTGGAAGCCAAAAGTGAGGGGAAATCGGGGTGCCTGTCATTACAGACCCTAAACCATGGGACGCGCTGAAAATTACACAAAATGCACGATGGAACAACRAAGGAGTGTGGACAAAAGCAAAGACTACCTAAACCTACGTGAAGAATGAAGCCAGGTACGAGCGAGAAACAGCTGTTCAGCCAAAACGAAGTGTTGTTAAACAGGACTGCGCCWTTACTGCAATGTCATGACAAAAGCAGCGGTTTAAGTGGCAACGCTGAGTTCTTAGCTGACCTAGTCACACCCAGGGTCGACAAGACAAGGGTTAAGGAATTGCTTACATGACCAAGTAATCATACAGCTGAAGCATGCAATTCAGAATACTCCTGGCATGACCTTCCGAGAGGTCGAAATTGCACCAGCAGATGCGGTCGAGGCCTGAGGAAATGCAGCCTCCATATCAGCAGCCTCGACAACTGAGCGTTCCAGGCAAATCGAGGAAACGGCAACCAATAAAAAACCAATTGCCATAGTGAACCTGTCCGACATGAGCATCTTGACCACAGTTTATAGATAGGGACGGGACATCCCAGACCTCCATTCTTGTGCTCAATAACAGCAACTTTTTTGCCGTTGCTTTGAACTGATACATCAACACGAGGAGGTTTGGCATAAAAGACACATTTTCGATAGTCCCAGTCTTCAGCCTTCGATCCGTCTGGGTTCGTCGAGTTTCCTCCCTCTGCTAAGGGTCCTGGTGGCAGTTCAAGGTTGACTTCCGGGGTGTGTTTTACCGACGAACCTGATCGCTTCTCACTAAGATAAATGCAAGTGTTGCACACGAAAACCTTGAGGATGTCTTTCGAGTTCTGCGCGCCTCCAGTGACTATGCCATTATACAGTGTTCGATATTTACGCTTCAACTTATTTGCCTTACGAAGATAGTCTTCAATGTCTTTGAACACATCCTAGTATTCCACTCTCAGAGGCGTGTACAAACGTTCCTTTTGCGTGGTACTTGGTGTCTTGGACAGCCTTCCGAAGTCCCCCGACGGCAAGTACTGAGTTAGCCAATCAAAATCGGTGCATCTCTCTGCGCATGCAATCCAGTGGTTCGAATAAAAATCCGAACATACCAAAAACTTCATCAACAATAGTCGCTATTGTGTTGGTCGAGGGAGGCCTACATCAGTTTAACGGGTTAAACGATACTCTCCTTCATACACAGGCAAACAWAGTTGCTTGCTCRCACATGCATCTTCTCGAACATCACGAAACCCAGAAGGATWCAAACAGGTCCTCGGACAACCCTACAAACAGACAGCTTAGATGCATTCTACAACAAAACCCTAAACCCTACTCAGACCASTTAGACCTGGCCATCGAATCATCGAGACCAGCGAAGTAACCTATCCGATCCTACGCCAAACCCTAATTCCATGACCATGACAACAACCATCGYCCAAAAACCCTTAGAGCCGTCGGAAAAATTAGAAGACAAGGAAGAGGAGAACATCGGCGTGATGATGATGAATGATTAGAACGACCTCAATCTTGCAGGATTTGCTCCCGGAGATGCTCTTTCTCTCGCCGGAATTGCTCTCCCTGCAGCTCTTTCTCTCGCCGGTGTAGCTCTTCCTGAAGGTGGTCTCCCYTGCGCCAGAGTAGCTCTACCACTCCTCGCCGAAGGTGCGCTTCYTTATCAAAAGTAGAGCACATTCCGATCTGCTCGCTTAGTTTTTCAATCYCCTGCCCCACTATTCGGATCTCTTCTTGCAGGCCTCCTATCTGCTCTTCGAAATTTCCAATAGTGTCATCCATTCTCCTCGACGACCCGAGTAAATGGACTACCACCAGTGAGAGCCCGAGCCTAAGAACACGACTCCCTAACCGCCCAGAAGATGATCCTTGTACGCTCTCAGAACACAGCGTTCGCCACCGAACAACCCTAAATTCTAAAACCGGTTTTCAGAGGGATGTTACCGGAACTCTGAGTAAGGGCAAACGAGACGAAACAAACCCTAAGTGTGAGAACAACCATTTTTTGGTCGCTGCCCGACTTCGGGTAGAATTTTCGGGCAGAATTTTACCGGAACTCTGAGTAAGGGCAAACGAGACGAAACAAACCCTAAGTGTGAGAAACAACAAGTGCAATTGAAGTTATATTTTTTTGATAAAGTATGAATTTGCTAAGAATTTTTGAAGTGTTCAATTTTCCATGGCCTAACAGGTCTGTAGACCACCCCATAGCCAAAAAAATCTGAATCCATGATGGTCATCTCACTACCTAATGCAATCACAATATTTTCTAACATGGAATGCTTGAAAAGTCAATCCATGTAATGAATTTCACACTGAAAAGTTAGAAGTGCATTATGTGGTCACTAATCACTCCACATTGATTGTGGCTGAGATCTCACAGAACTAAAAAAAACCACAATGGAGCCACTTCATAGGTGACCACAATGGAAGAAATAACCGCAATGGGCTGTCTTACCTCAGTGACAGATTCAACTCTGTATAATTTCTATTTTGAGTTTGAAATAAAGAAAATAAATAGACTTGATACTTGAAAAACCAGTTCAATTTGGAAATTTGTAGGAAAGTAGCTGGTAAAACTCAAAAAACTTCCCGAACGTTGTCCGTAATTAATATGCATACATGTAATCAACAAATATGCCGAGATTGAGGCACTCATCAAACCCTGTCTAGGATGCGGGAGGGTCGTAGCCCAAATGTAAACTAAGAGCAACCCCACCAGCTGAGTTCCCTATCCCTAAAAATTTAGGGAGAGGACCTCAAATGGGGATGGGGATAGAGAAGCTTGCACGCACCAGTCTCAAAGCAAACTCTCTACCCCAAATTATAGAGAACTCGATAAAAGTTGGGCCCAATTCCCTATATCCGAGCTCATATAGAGAACTCGCGAGGTCTCATCCCTATAAAGTCAAGGTTGACTAGATTGAGGTCCCGAGTTTAGGGAAAGAGAACTCCCTGGTGGGGATGCTCTAAGCACGTGGCTGCCTCCAATCCAATTCAAACACTGTTAGTAGTCTCCATASGAGAATTATTAATGGAATCCACATAACAACATGGCTAATTAAGTTAATYACACCTGAGTGTGTAGAGTAAACCGGCCATTTACCACACAGTTCCAAAAACCACACAACAAAACCTTCCAATTACACAAAACCTTCCAATTACCATACACTAACCGCACAATTCAACTACCGATTCAATTGTGATTGTAACCAAATCTTGTATCACCGCACAATGACCGCACAGTGTGTGGTGAAGGGATGCAATTAAGAAATTTTCAACTAGATTTCAACTTCATTGCCTTTAAATTGCAATAAGATTTGTAGGAAGAAATCTTTTTGCATTCTGTTTTTTTGTAGGTGAATCCTAACATGACACTTAATAATCATGCCAAATTTCAAAACATGCAAGTCTCTATATTATATTTATGTAGAGAAGGATTTGGATTTTGTCTGTGTGGTGATTGGCAAGTTTACTATACGTGCCGCATGACAGCTGAGGAAAAACGTGAAGGAATTGGTCAGGAATTCGAAGAGTCCAGCTGGATTCACAGGAAACTCCTTCGGAACTGTAGTACTGTACTGTACTGTCCAGTCGATCAGTACGTCGACGTTTGTTGGGGCGCACGGCAAGCAAGCAAAGTGACAAGATTCAATTGATTTATGATAACTACCTTTCAATGCGTACGTAGCCTAGCCTATGCATGTGGAGCGTCGTCTGGCAGTACTGTACTGGGTTGTTGCTGGACAGTACTCCAGGCTAGGTACGTGTGTGGAAGCTAGCTAGCTAGCAGGCTCGTAATATATATATTACGACCTGTGAACCAGCGTAAGTTACGTTTATTCTACTGTAACTTAGATCGAGAACGTACACTCCAGTAAGTTATATATACGTAGTGATCGATCATCTCTTCACGGTCATCAATTTTCAGAAGAATATAAAATTAGTTGATTGGATCTATCCAGGGACGTCATCCATAGATCGATCGATCGAAGAGGTACGTCATGCACTTGGAATTATATATATTGTGCGAGATCGATATATGTATATATATACATACATATATACATACATATATACATACATATATACATACATATATACATACATATATACATACATATCTGGCGATCGATCGAAACTTCGGCACTCAGAAGAAATTAATTAAATACTAGCTCAGATATGGTTGGCTAGCTATGGCCGGCAACGTTGATCATGAAATCAATTCATTTGCAATCCATCGAACATCATGCCACCTTCCTGCCTTCAATTCTTAGCGGTAATGATCGTGTTCGCACTGGGAACTTTGGATCGTCTAGCCCTCCGGGCTAGGCAGCTGTAGGGGGAGGGCTAGACAGCTGTGGGGGGCTAGAGCTTCTAATTCCAACCCCCATGACTCGCATTGACTTCAACAAGAAGCAATTCAGCCCCAACTAGAGATCAAGCCTAGCCCTGGCTAGTGGTACAAAAATTCTAGCTCCCTCCCCCTCCCATTTCACACAATGCTAAGGAGGGCTAGAATGGGGAATAGACCACCCCAATTTAGCCTTGGCTATGACGTCCAAAGTTTCCAGTGTCGATTGATCGATCGAAACAATTGCACCCATTCGATCTTGGAGTGTGCCAATCAATTCAAAACTTAATTCCTTAGCTAGTACTTACGTAKTAGATGCATGGTATGTATGGAATTATGCTCTAACTAAATTCCCTTCTCTGTTCGATCATATCTTCAGCCCCATTGATCATGAAGTTTGCAATGGAAACTTTGGATCGACTAGCCTTCAGGGCTAAACAGCCGTGGGGGATAGAGCTTTGAATTCCAGCCCCCATGACTTGCATTGACTTCAACAAGAAACAATTCAGCCCCAACTAGACATCAAGCCTAGCCCTGGCTTGTAGTACAAAAGTGGGTCTAGTGGTACAAAAATTCTAGCCTCCACCCGTTTCACACAGTGCTAAGGAGGGCTAGAATGGGGGCTAGACCACCCCAATGTAGCCCCGGCTATGACATCCAAAGTTTCCAGTGTTGACTCATCGACCCCCTCGCTCAGCCACTCCAAAGCATTCCAGGGTTGCAAGTAAAATTAAAAAGCCTCCTAGTATTTGGGACTTGATTAATATATCTGGAACATCTCCCTTGGGTTCTCTGGTTCTCAAAATAGCAATTATGTGTTCAAAATTTGCAAATTGAACATCTCCCTTGGGTTCTCTGATTGCAAATATGTAATATTATTCAAAAATTTGCAAATTTCATTATGCCTGGAAAATACAAATTTTCAGGGGTTTCCCAAGTAGCCGAGGTAGGGGGTCAATTTAGCCTAACTTAGTCATATCTCAGGTACCGGTATCAACAATGTAACTTAGGTTTGCTTCATCTTAGTAAATGACTTGGTTAGCTCTTGTGTGGGTCGCTGTTGCGGTTTTGCAAGAATAGAATGATCTTACCCCAGGTGATGGCACAAGTGGTAGGAACCACAAAGTGCATCCACTAGATTGTTGGTTCAATTCCCCATGATGACATTGCTTGCATGGGGTCTTGTTTGTGTTCCTCTTCTTGCTTCCTCTTGACTCTTGCAGCCTATGTGTGTGATTCCAGTTAAAATCTAGTTGCCGTGGATGTGTGTTGTGTCACTGTGACCTTTGAAATGCGTATGTTATCAAAAAAAAAATCTAAACTTGTCATTGATTTTTGAAATCTATAATTCTCTTAGATGTTTGAAATCTATACTCATCCTAGATGGTTTAGACCACATGGTCAGGAATCTAAATTTTTCATAGATTTTTGACATGTATATATGTTAAATAGTGAAGAACTTGGAGCAATGTAATACCCAATAACATAAGAACTTGTTATTTACTACAAATGATCAAATTTAGAAATTTAAATTTGTATTTGAATGGAATAAGAGAGATTAGTATTCAATCATAAACTAAAAAGTTGATGAATGTATTGAAGATTACACGTCATTTAATAATTAATCATTGCAAAAGCTTCCAAGACAATCATATAATTTTATCAAGGGAATAAAAAAATGACCTATTTGAATAAGTGACTTTGATATTTTTGGACAATATTTCAATTGTCTTTTATATATTTACATACTTCAAAAATACTTTAAATGAAGCACTTTGTCCTAAACTTTTCCTTCTCCAAAAATCACTCAAAATTGTCATTGCTGTTGTATTGAGTTATAAAAACAAAAAAATATATTTAAAAAAAAATCCAACTATAAAATCTTGCACTACACTTGTATAAGAATGTGTGGTAAAGAGCTTTGTAAGGTTTGATCATATAGATATGGGAATAAATTTTCTTTTCAAGTTGCAAAAATAGTCTTTGGCATCCTATCCAAGAATTTTGTATGATTTTAACTTTTGTCATACTAGACTGATTGTTCTTGCGTTGTGGATATTGAATTTAAAAATCTATTGTACCAAAGACCAGATTAGAAATTTATCTACTAATTCTTAGAGGTAACAAAGACATTGAAGTGATTGGACTCCTCTACTAAAATCTTGCAATGGCAAGACATAATTTGAATTCACAATATAATACATTTTTTGCAAATAACTTTCCCACCACATGCTTTTTGAAAAAAGAACCTCAGTGGCACCTTGAAAGAATTATTTTTTCTTAATAGGAAAAAAAATATTAGAACTCAAATTCTTTTATTTCTATAGAAATTAGAAGTCTAAAAACTCCTGCATTGGCGCTTGTCAAATTTGACATTCTAAAAGTTTACATCTATTTTTGAAAAGCCCTCAAATTCTTGTTTCCTACCGTACTCACCAAATTTGTCTCATAAATATTCAATCGATCAATCACCAAGGAAAATATAGAAAACAACTCACGAGACTTAGGATGAATAGTGATTTTAAGAGCCATTGCTTCACTTCCCAGGATTGAGTACCACAAGAATATGTATCATCCAAGGTCAGCATATGTTAAACCTTTAGTGAGTGCTTGTAAGCATGGTCTAATGCAAATACCAAAGTGCATCATTGAATGAAGGACCTATTAGGTATCCATTTTATTCTCTTCATGTTTTTTTGCTTCCTAACTAGAGTTCCCCTCTTAGAGAATATCTCAAATCCTTGTAAGACTTTGGAGGTTTTTTATGCTTTCAATTTGTTGAATTAACTTGCCTATTTTATACTATTAGAAGTGCAATTCTAATGATATATTACATGCAGAATATGAAGAAATGCTATTCTTGAAATTAATCAAAAGCTAAAGTTTTTTATGCAATGTTGTGTCAAGGCCTTACATTCTTTCAAACATTATCACCCATTGCCTTCCTTTTGAATTTCCTCTTGAACTTCCCCCTCTTTTTTTTGTAGCCCACATTAGAAGTTAAAGAATATTCTTATATCCATCTTGTCCCTTGAGTTCCACTATATAAAAATAAATTCTAACTTTTAACTCGTAAGTCTAATTTGTGTGAAATTAAAAATACAAACAAAATTCTCAAAATTCTACATCTTTAGGAAAAAATTCAAAATATCACAGCAAATATTGAGACAATAGAAGCCTAGCTAGAATCCATCTTGCATCCCTAAGAACACTGAAACTTAGAAAATTAAGGTTGTCACCTAAGCAACGTCTATATATTTAGCGATTTGTTGCCAAAATACATAGTAGATTAGATGATAGGAAGAGAGGATAGACTTTTGAGTGTTTTTTGAAAAACATTTCACCGATGCCAATCAAGGAAGTTCAAGGATTTTCAAAACTTTATTTATTTAAATTAATCAAATATTTTGAATGGATGAAATTAGTAAAACTTATTTTAAATTAGCATAAACAAATGTCTTCACATCTTGAACTTGATCACCACATGTCCACATGAGCAATCTGTGAAAATCTAAAAAAAATATGTGGGTCCCCACTCAAGTAAGTGCTTCCAAAAAAAATCATTTAGCATTTAGCATTTAGGAATCACAATTATTAATAGGTACACCCAAAATCACACCCTATCTAAATTTGCCATTACCACTCAATTAACTCCTTCCAAAAGAAATCATTTTGCATTTTGCATTAAGTAATTGCAATTACTAATAGGTACACCCAAAATCACACCTTGTCTAAAATTGCCATCACCGCTATGTGCACATCTCCAATATCAATATATATTGTATGTTGAAGAAACAATTTTAAAACATCTACTAAGAAAATATTCGACCCTTCGTAACTTGTGCATATCGTATCCAAATATCACGTTCTTTGATGCGTTGGAACCTCCTTTCATTTCCCAACAAAAAAAAATATGAAAAATTTGACCGGATTAATAATAGTAATTAGGCCCAGTAATAATGTAATTAGGCACACAAGCAAAAAGTAGGGGAACNAATTTATCTACTAATTCTTAGAGGTAACAAAAACATTGAAGTGATTGACCTCCTCCACTAAAATCTTGTAATGGCACTTGAGACATAATTTGAATTCACAATATAATACATTTTTTGCAAATAACTTTCCCACCACATGCTTTTTGAAAAAAGAACCTCAGTGGCACCTTGAAAGAATTATTTTTTCTTAATAGGAAAAAAAATATTAGAACTCAAAATTCTTTTCTTTCTATAGGAATTAGAAGGCTAAAAATTCTTGCATTGGCACTTGTCAAATTTGACATTCTAAAAGTTTACATCTATTTTTGAAAAGCCCTCAAATTCTTGTTTCCTATCGTACTCACCAAATTTGCCTTATAAATATTCAATCGATCAATCACCAAGGAAAATATAGGAAACAACTTGCGAGACTTAGGATGAATAGTGATTTTAAGAGCCATTGCTTCAGACATTTGCTAGGATTGAGTACCACAAGAATATGTATCATCCAAGGTTAGCATATGTTAAACCTTTAGTGCGTGCTTGTAAGCATGCTCTAATGCAAATACCAAAGTGCATCATTGAATGAAGGACCTATTAGGTATCCATTTTATTCTCTTCATGTTTTTTTGCTTCCTAACTAGAGTTCTCCTCTTAGAGAATATTTCAAATCTTTGTAAGACCTTGGAGGTTTTTTATGCTTTCAATTTGTTGAATTAACAGGCCTATTTTATACTATTAGAAGTGCAATTCTAATGATATATTATATGCAGAATTTGAAGAAATGCTATTCTTGAAATTAATCAAAAGCTAAAGTTTTTTTATGCAATGTTGTGTCAAGGCCTTACATTCTTTCAAACATTATCATCCATTGCCTTCCTTTTGAACTTCCTCTTGAACTTCCCCCTCTTTTTTTTGTTGCCCACTTTAGAAGTCAAAGAATATTCTTATATCCATCTTGTCCCTTGAGTTCCACTATATAAAAATAAATTCTAACTTTCAACTCGTAAGTCTAATTTGTGTGAAATTAAAAATAAAGACAAAATTCTCATAAGAGTCTACATCTTTAGGAAAAAATTCAAAATATCACAACAAATATTGAGACAATAGAAGCCTAGCTAGAATCCATCTTGTATCCCTGAGAACACTGAAACTTAGAGAATTAAGGTTGTCTATTAAGGTTGTCACCTAAGCAACGTCTATATATTTAGCAATTTGTTGCCAAAATACGTAGTAGATTAGATGATAGCAAGAGGATAGACTTTTGATTGTTTTTTGAAAAACATTTCACCGATGCCAATCAAGGAAGTTCAAGGATTTTCAAAACTTTATTTATTTAAATTAATCAAATATTTTGAATGGATGAAATTAGTAAAACTTATTTTAAATTAGCATAAACAAATGTCTTCACATCTTGAACTTGATCACCACATGTCCACATGAGCAATCTGTGAAAATCTAAAAAAAATATGTGGGTCCCCACTCAAGTAAGTGCTTCCAAAAAAAATCATTTAGCATTTAGCATTTAGGAATCACAATTATTAATAGGTACACCCAAAATCACACCCTATCTAAATTTGCCATTACCACTCAATTAACTCCTTCCAAAAGAAATCATTTTGCATTTTGCATTAAGTAATTGCAATTACTAATAGGTACACCCAAAATCACACCTTGTCTAAAATTGCCATCACCGCTATGTGCACATCTCCAATATCAATATATATTGTATGTTGAAGAAACAATTTTAAAACATCTACTAAGAAAATATTCGACCCTTCGTAACTTGTGCATATCGTATCCAAATATCACGTTCTTTGATGCGTTGGAACCTCCTTTCATTTCCCAACAAAAAAAAATATGAAAAATTTGACCGGATTAATAATAGTAATTAGGCCCAGTAATAATGTAATTAGGCACACAAGCAAAAAGTAGGGGAACCCGCCTAAAGAGCTTACCTGTTGGAGAGGACGAAGACGTACGACACATGCTCGTCCTTCAGGACGCCCGTCCGTCCTCTACTCTTCCCCCAAAGCATTTGCACTTTTCGAATGCAGCGAAGCTGTGAAGGAACGTCACCTSCTTCCCGACGCCTTCGGGTGCACCTGCTGCTGCAGTACTGCTGTCAGATTCCGTTGCAGCACGAGGTCAACCGGAAAAACGGGCGTAGACTCTTTGAATTCTTCCCATCATGTGCAGTCAAAGCCCAAAAGAAAAGGAAAAACTGGCGGAGAATGCCTCGAGATTCGGGACTCTTTCGGGATTCATTCTCGCAAATCGATCTCGCCAGCGCTCGCCGCACGATCGTCTTCTTCATGATGCCGCCACGCTTGCCCCCACATGACGCTCCCTGGGGCCATGAGACCATTTCTTCCCACTAATTTAGTCTCCTCGATATTTCGCAGGAAACAACCGTTGTATCCCAAAGGAATCATCTCGGAGCACCACTCGCCCTCTCCTCAGTCGCGGGGAGGAGCTGATTTTACGCCGACTTTCTCTCCCATACGATATTCGACCTTGACTTGCTTCGCAAGCTGGCTTTTCCTGGTCCCCTATTTAACCTCAGAGCGTGGAGTGTAAGCTTCTGTGTCGAATATTTGGAGATAARGAGGGCTCTTCCGTTACCAAAGAGTGTTAAGAATCGCACCGTGAGTTGGAGTTAGCTTGGGAAGAGTTCAAGAGAGTTGTGAGGAATTCCGGATTTTTTTGAAAGCTTTTAGGGTTTGTTTGAAGGAGTGTTTTGCTCCTTTCAGTAGAACTTGGAAGGAAAGATCAATGGCTATGGCGAGTCCGACCTCGAGTTCCGTGTCGAGTCCTCGTTCCCCTTTGAGTCGTACTAGTAGTGAATTCTCAGACGATTCAGGGAGCCCCCGCGTGAAGTCTTCGGCAACGGAGAAGCTTATCGACTTGAAAGCTTCAGCAGAAGAGAAGATCACGAAAGCGAGTGCTCGGCTGAGTGAGAAGGCGGTTCTCGTGCGAACTAATCTCGCCCTGGGGTTGCGTCGCATCATCCACCACGAACAGAGTCCGCGGCACGACAAGTGCTTGAACTACGTCGCGGAGGCGCAGACGGCCGCCACGGAGAGGAGGCTTAAGAAGGAGAAGGAAGCCCGGGAGAGAGCGGAGTGGGAACGAGCCATGGCTCGCGAGTGGAGCCTCTACAAGTCTTCGAAACATGTGGAGCACGGGCATACAGGAAAATCCTTGGCCGTCGAGAGCAGGGCGCATCAGAGCCTCCTCCAGGGCGCCGCGTGAAGCCTCATCCTCAACATCTGAATGTTTTCTCCATAGCTCGTTCTGGGTTACAACACTCCAGGAACTCATTGCAGCTCTCACAGCGTGGCTGCTCACAATCCATACCTCTGTATGGACTGCAACTCCCAGCAACTCTTGGGAAATTGCACAGCATGGCTGCTCACAGTCCATAACCCTGTTGAGGCTGCAACTCGACACAACACACAGCGTGGCTGCTCACAATCCATGGCTGGTTTGATTCCCACGCTTTCTTTTGCAGGACCGTGGTGAATCACCAGCACCAAGCAGACAGACGGAGCTGAGTTTGAAGACGATGCTTCCTTCTTGTACAGTGAGTGAGCCAGTTTTTGATGACTCTTGTACAGTATCTAGAGAAATTTTTGTAGTCTTGCTTGTGGTGATGGCAAGCAGGCTCCGGCATGAAGAGCCATTGTGTTCCATGTTCATCTGCTGAGCTCTAAGCTCTGGAGCTTCTAGTGGATTGATTAAGTTATCCATGGATATGTAGTGAGCTACGACGGTACTTCCCTTCTTCATTTATGAGTGTACTTTTATTACCGCTGTCCCTTGTATTTCTGGGACATGAATTCATTGCTGCRCTTGCACAGACAAAAAAGACGTGTTCAATTTGCATTTTGTCTCCGTCTAATTCCTCGATGTTTTTGATGTCGTCATTCAGATTGTTTTCATTTGTAAATTGCAAGTGTTTGAAATGTTCATCGGTAGTTTGTTCAGTTTGCTTCACTGGATCAAATGTATTGAAATGTTTCTGCAGGGGCAATCCATCGTCTCTGAATCAATACCTGAGATGGAGGATATCACGGCCATGGTTTGCTTCGTTCAAGATTTTAGCAAAAATCTTGGTTCTCTAACTTGCTGGCATGATGGTCATGCGAATTGTGCACATTCCAGCAAATGGAATGTGATTCGCCTTGTCATAACACATTCTTTATACTACTTGTAAATCCTGCGACCCACTTCGGTTTGCTTTGGTGCCAAAAATGAATTGAGGATTGTGAAATTACTTTAGGTGGGTGGGGAGGAATTTTCATTGTTTGGTTTTGGATGTTATCAACATTCAAAAGATAAAAAAAAGTCAATTGGGTCTCATTTCTGTATTGAGCCTATTGCAAGGTTGAGCTTCAAGATGCTCTTTCCTTGAATCACAATATCTGAATGAATGTCTGCGTGATCCCTGACTGCGAGAGAATTTCGGTTATCCACACAAACTTGCGTGAATCCAAGGTCAAGTCCATTTGGTCAAGATCACCCACCCATGAATTCACAACACATGGGAGCAGATAAAATAGTTACTCATTCCCCCTTTTGCAGAGAGGACTCCTCTATTGCGTAGGTTGCAAGATAGTAAACTTCCATAGGTGCTTCGTACTCCCTCCCATCCTAAAATGATGTTTGGGTTGCTCAAAAATAGTCATTTTTGTTTTTGAAGATTTTGTGAGTGGATAACAACTTCCATGAAATATTTAGAAATAGGTTGAAATAATGTATTTTCGGCCTTAATTCCAAATATTTTGTCCTATTAGAAAAATATTTTGGGGCTGAAGGAGAATAAGGTAGCTTAACCCTGGAGAGTCTTGATTCATTTCCAAAAATTGACAATTTGAGAAAAATCATTATAAAGTGCTATTTGGAAGCAAATTTTGGAATTGATATACAAATAGAAGTTGTAGATTGAGAGTTGTAGGTTCCATCTTTACAGTTAAATTCACTAATTTTATCACCAATTTTGAAAGAAAATTTCAAAATTCCTTCAAAAATTTGATAACAAGAAAAATATTATCATCTGTGGAGTAAAATTTTTTGGAAGGGATTTGAAATGAGATTCTCTTGACAAGGTGATTTTTGGGAATTTTTTTGTTCTTACAATCGATGACCTCATTTTGGCAAATCCAAGTTTGAACTAAAGTCAATGCAATTTTGGCATGGACAACCACTTAACATACTTGCACATTGGTGATTTTAGAAAATATGTGATCTAGTAACACCAAATCCAACCCGCATTAGATGTTTTTTGGACCATTCAAGAGACTGCGAGTTCCACGCTGTGGAAACACATTGGAAACTCTAGGAACTTTGCCACGTAGGCAGTTTGACATGGCACAGAGAATTTATGAGTGTACTTTTATTACCGCTGTCCCTTGTATTTCTGGGACATGAATTCATTGCTGCGCTTGCACAGACAAAAAAGACGTGTTCAATTTGCATTTTGTCTCCGTCTAATTCCTCGATGTTTTTGATGTCGTCATTCAGATTGTTTTCATTTGTAAATTGCAAGTGTTTGAAATGTTCATCGGTAGTTTGTTCAGTTTGCTTCACTGGATCAAATGTATTGAAATGTTTCTGCAGGGGCAATCCATCGTCTCTGAATCAATAMCTGAGATGGAGGATATCACGGCCATGGTTTGCTTCGTTCAAGATTTTAGCAAAAATCTTGGTTCTCTAACTTGCTGGCATGATGGTCATGCGAATTGTGCACATTCCAGCAAATGGAATGTGATTCGCCTTGTCATAACACATTCTTTATACTACTTGTAAATCCTGCGACCCACTTCGGTTTGCTTTGGTGCCAAAAATGAATTGAGGATTGTGAAATTACTTTAGGTGGGTGGGGAGGAATTTTCATTGTTTGGTTTTGGATGTTATCAACATTCAAAAGATAAAAAAAAGTCAATTGGGTCTCATTTCTGTATTGAGCCTATTGCAAGGTTGAGCTTCAAGATGCTCTTTCCTTGAATCACAATATCTGAATGAATGTCTGCGTGATCCCTGACTGCGAGAGAATTTCGGTTATCCACACAAACTTGCGTGAATCCAAGGTCAAGTCCATTTGGTCAAGATCACCCACCCATGAATTCACAACACATGGGAGCAGATAAAATAGTTACTCATTCCCCCTTTTGCAGAGAGGACTCCTCTATTGCGTAGGTTGCAAGATAGTAAACTTCCATAGGTGCTTCGTACTCCCTCCCATCCTAAAATGATGTTTGGGTTGCTCAAAAATAGTCATTTTTGTTTTTGAAGATTTTGTGAGTGGATAACAACTTCCATGAAATATTTAGAAATAGGTTGAAATAATGTATTTTCGGCCTTAATTCCAAATATTTTGTCCTATTAGAAAAATATTTTGGGGCTGAAGGAGAATAAGGTAGCTTAACCCTGGAGAGTCTTGATTCATTTCCAAAAATTGACAATTTGAGAAAAATCATTATAAAGTGCTATTTGGAAGCAAATTTTGGAATTGATATACAAATAGAAGTTGTAGATTGAGAGTTGTAGGTTCCATCTTTACAGTTAAATTCACTAATTTTATCACCAATTTTGAAAGAAAATTTCAAAATTCCTTCAAAAATTTGATAACAAGAAAAATATTATCATCTGTGGAGTAAAATTTTTTGGAAGGGATTTGAAATGAGATTCTCTTGACAAGGTGATTTTTGGGAATTTTTTTGTTCTTACAATCGATGACCTCATTTTGGCAAATCCAAGTTTGAACTAAAGTCAATGCAATTTTGGCATGGACAACCACTTAACATACTTGCACATTGGTGATTTTAGAAAATATGTGATCTAGTAACACCAAATCCAACCCGCATTAGATGTTTTTTGGACCATTCAAGAGACTGCGAGTTCCACGCTGTGGAAACACATTGGAAACTCTAGGAACTTTGCCACGTAGGCAGTTTGACATGGCACAGAGACTGCCACATCAGATAATACTAATTAATTTTCAGTTAATTAAATCAGTTTTCAGTTGCTTTATACTTTCTAAGATTTCTTGAATTTTTTTTTTTTTTTTTTGAAATTCAAAATTTCAGACCAGCAATGGTTGGTTCCCTACGCAGGGAACAACCCCGAAACAATCTCCTGCAGGGCTGAAAAAACATCTAATGTGAATAGAACAAGAACTTAATCTAGTATCTCCACAAATTAGAAGAACTTTCATCCAAGCAGTTAGGAAGATGAAACTTTAGTTTCAATCTGTTCATCGTTCATAAAATGGACGTTATAGCGCTCCAGGGTTAACTGCAACTGACTATGCCCCTTTCTAAAATTGACCACTAAAGATTCTTTTTAAGATTTATTATCTTTGTTCATGAACCTAGGGTCACTTTTAGCTACACCTATTTTTAGTAGTTTAAAAATTTATACTTTATTCAAATGGTGTCCTCCAAAAGCTTAACCCTTGAACTCTTGAAGGGCCCGTATATGTGAGATTAGCTCTTGTTTTCTTTGTCTAGTTCTTGTAACAAGCTTAATTGCTCATAAGTGGAGAATGATTTTGATAATTGCTAGCATTGAAATGAACGAAGACTTATGTAGCTTTCATATGAACAATGTTGAGAAATGCCATTGTTGACAAGAATGATGAAAGATATTTTATTAGGTGGTACTCTACACATATGCTGGAATTAGAATGCTGAAATCACAATGCTCAAAAGTGTTCCAAAAATTCTATTTTTTCCCTACGAATACATATCATCATGATTTTGATGTGTAATTTTTTTAGATCATTTTGCAATGTGGAAATTAAGATATGAAGATCTAAAGTAATGGTCTGAAGCACCTTTTCTATTCTCCAAATATTCACCAAAAATTGCTCAGTTGATCATTTATTGATGAAATTGTACCAATGGATCTAGCGGTTTAAGCATTCTGAGGGGTGAAATTAACCAAGAATATGAAAATAACGTACTCAACTAATCAATTGTTTTGTTAATTTATCACCAAATATCCAGAGTCTCCTCAATGTATAAGACTCCAAAGCTCCAAAGTCCTATCCAAGGTACATCCGATTTGAAAACAAATAAGTCACAAAAATATGAAGCAGGAGGTGCTAAAATAGTTTGGTTCCTAAGAGAATCGTTCGGTAAAAACTTAATATCCTCCCGTGTAGGTCAATTTCGTAAATAATTAGGGGAAATTCGGAAGATGTCTGAAATTATAAAAATTGTACAATTATTTTTGAAAATCTAAAAAAATTTCATCGTTACTAATTTTGAATATCCAAAAATTATTCTTCAGAAAATTTAGAAAAAAGAACACATTTATGCATGAATAGAAAGAATCAATCCAAAATTAGGAGTGTCCAAAAATTAGGAATAGCAAAGACACTATCAAAAGCCAAGAAATCTAAATTCAATTGTCAAACTATCTAAATTCTAAAATTCAAATATTTTGTCACCCATGTGCCAAATTTGACATGCACATACAATATATCATTAGAGAGCATTTCAAGGTGAGAAAATACTTAGAGCCTTGTATCATTCTCCCTATTGAAGGCCAGGGTGGACTAGCCCCCTCCCTCTCTACCTCCAAGTAATTCCAAGGGTGCAAATAAAAAGCCCCCTATTTTGGGCCCGATTAATTTACCTAGAACATCCCTTCTAACTGGTTTGGGGGTGCAAATAAAAATCCCCCTATTTGGGGCCCAATTAATTTACCTAGAACATCCCTTCTAACTAGTTTGGGGCCTCTGATTGCAAATATGAATTTAGAACTTCCAAATTTTATCATGAGTGAAAAATAAAAAATTTCAGTGTTTTATCGAGTGGCCGAGCGAGGGGTCAGTTCACCCCGGCCCTATTCAATATCCAAAAATATGGACATCAACGCACCAGAACCAACATCTTTTCACATACTTGTTAAACTTATTAGCGAGCAACTTTAAAATGACATAGCTATGACTACTAACCCTTGAATGGAAACGGGAGTGTCATGTCACTTATACTAGTTCACAACTTCACTTTGAAACTGCATAAGAAATTCATACATGCTGATGAAAAAAATCCAACCACAAGAAAATCAGAAAAGATCATTTATTTGCACAATTGGTATCTCATCCCACTTTATAAATGGGGTTAATAAATGATAATAAAAAAAACCCAATAATCTCTCCTATCCCCGGCATCTTTTCATTTCTATTGACGTAATACTGACAACAAGCATGAAGAGCCCAGAATACCGACACGGGAACTTTGAATGATATTCCAGTCCACGTCCCCATTTACTTCTCCATGCTCTACCCTACCCAGCTCTAGATGAATCGCAAAAAAGCTCTCAAGGGCGAAAGGTAAAAAAAAAAAAAAACTATTTTCAACTTATAATACACTCAAAAACATTCTAGAATACACACCCAAACATTTGAAAATATTCCGCAATATTGAGGATGATATTTTTGAAGAACTTGTCTACTACGTACGTTTGATGCTTTCTCCACAAACAAAAAGACATCAGACATCAAAATATAAGCCTAACCCATCGAATAAAAAACCTGTTTCAATTAAGAGGATTGGGAGGGTAGCAAAAAGAACAAAAAAAACAAAAAAGACCCAACTCACAAATAATGAAACAACACAAAATGATGTTGTTTACAAACACATATTTTCTCATTTGGTTGTTGGGGAAGCAAGCAAGAAAAAGGAAAAAGAAAAAAGAAAAAGAAAAATGTGTGTTTGGATACACGACTCAGCCCACATTCCAGAAGCAAGCAGCAATGAGCAGCAGAATGGCAGTGGTCCAGCAAATGATTCGGTTCATGTCGGCGTCGCTGGGGTTCGGAGTCCCGGGTGGCGGTGCGGGTGGAGAGGTTCCRTTGGTCGCAGCAGGCAACACCAAGCCCTTGATCTTCTGGTTGTCTGTGCAGTGGCCGGGAATGGTGCAGACGGCGTACAATGTGAGGCCCTCCAAGGTCTCTGGGATCACAATCTGCATTCGTCGCACAATAGTACCATAAAAATCATTGTCAATTTCATTACATTGAGAATCGTGAAATTTCGTTTACACAAAGCTCTGAAAACTGCAAAAAAACTAGGACTGGTGTAGATTTATGTTGCAGGCCACTCACCACAAATAATGTTATAAGAGCATCCCCACCCGCTTGGCAAACTGTGGGTGGGATTTGGCTTGCAAAATGGGAGGGCATCCATTTTGCAAGCCGGACGCCCCACCCATGCAAGCCGGACACCCCACCCATGGCTTGTTAAGAAGCCAAGGAGGACAATAGCAAGGGCAATAGCAAACTACAATGGCGACTTTTCATAGGAGGCAATACCCACTCATGTTGACTTTTCATGCACTTTATTTTGTCTTATATGGTTTGCAAGCCAGTTTGCAAGCCACAAGAGGTTTTGGAGCCGGCCTCTTAAGAAGTTCATCCGTTTTGCAAGACGGGTGGGGCACTTTTGCAAGCCGCCTTGGACAAGTCATCCATTTTGCAAGTCGGGTGGGGATGCTCTAAGCAAATCCATGCCCCAAAATGACAGTACAACAGTTGTTGAACCCGTCACCTTAAACAAATTGAGATTAGCGAGCTATACACGTGTTAGCTACATTGTGTTACACCCACCTGCTTACATTTTAGAACAACCGGAACCCTTTCATTTTATATGATTTTCGTACGTTTATTAAATCTAGTTTCAAGGCAATACCGGTAGTGATCACTRTTTTGCAGCAKAAGTTCAAWTTAGTGTCGCCAAMTAAATCAAGTTTGGACTGGAGCGTATTACTCGAATTTCWTTCTTTTATCCATAGCTCTAGTGGTGATCCTGTTGAACAACAGTAAGAAAAGGACTAAGTCTCCAGCAAATCCCTACAGGCTGAAGTTACTCAGTSCAAGAACCGACACTAAATAGAATAAGTGATACAGTCGGAAGAGAATTATAACCGTTTTTAACTATTCTCCTCGTTCAAGGTCCTTCGATCAACCAGAAGCTACCAAGCAAAAGCAAAAACCTTCTTGATTTGAGCAGAAATAACTCGACAGTATGGCCAATAGTTTTTTAGAAAATTATCTAAAGAATGAAAAAACTCAGAATCGCCACTTGAAATGAATGCAGCCTGTCACATTTCAGGTGGAAATTCTGGGAGCATATACCTTAACAAGATAAATCTTAACAAATACGCCCATTTAGAGAGAGGAAAGGGTACCGTGATATTTGAGCCCTGGGGAACTGGAGTGACGTTGGAAACTCCTCCCAGGACGCACCTTTGGTATTCATCACTGGTGTTCACCAGGCCCACCGTGTGTGTCAAGGTGTCAGGATTCATAAAAACTGCACATAGCCAGACCACCAAGTACTTGGAATTAATGAATCTACCCAAAAATACACTGAAAAAATGCTTTCGACGACTTGGAACTAATCCCAGTTTCATTGTTACAAATATTATTTACCCACAGGCTTTGCTTAACCACATCTAGCGAACACTAGTGCTAATGAGACGTCGAGTGTCAGAGTGGAGAATAAAGAAAAAAACAAGTGCCAAAAAGAGACAGAGAGAGAGGCTCTGCAGTTGTAAATGCATCCAACGCTTCATTGGCTTATCTCTGAAGCGGAATTTCATTGTTGCAACCCGACGTCACCGTTGCATCACACCAAAAGCAAAGACTAGCGGAAAAAATGGAGAAATGAATGCAAACTCTAGCGCAAAAGAAASGCAGAATGTGAGCACCGGATCTAAGTAAACTACTCAAAAGAAAAAAAAACCCAAAACTAACTGAAAACAATGCACCCAACGATTTCCTAGCTCGGCTCACTAAACCTAGCTTCATCGTCACAAACTAAACCCAAAACCCCTCGTATAATCCCGACAAGCTCAAACACTAGTACAAAAGGAACGTGGCGAGTGAAGAAGAACTTCAAAGCGCCCAACAAACTCATGCAAAAACATATGAACCCAACCAGTCACTAGCTAAGCACACTAATCCCACCTTCACCCTCACAAACTAAACCCAAACTCTTCGCTTAATCACAACAACCGCAAACTCAGCCCAAAAGAAATGCAGAATGTGAGCACCCGAATCTAGAAAACTTACTACACAACAATACTAAACGAACGAACAAAAACAAATGCACCCAACGATTCACAACCTGTACACACTAATCCCACCTTCACTCTCCCAAACCAAACCCCAAAGTCCTCGCTTAATCACAATAAGCGCAAAAGAATATGCAGAGTGTGATTGTTTGAATCTAGAAAATCTATACAAAAACAGAACGACACCAACTGCAAAAACAATCATTCACCCAACGATTCAATCGCTTTTGTCGCAAGTGCTACTGCCACCTTCATCCTCACAAACCAGAACCAATATCTTCCGTCAATCCCTACAAGCTCAAACACCAGTGCCAAAAAAAAACGCAGAATGTGCGTGCCCAACCAGAAAAAAAAATACTACAAAAACAAAATTCACCCAGTAAACTAAATGCGAAAGCAACGATTCACGCAACAATTCACGCCACGATTCACTAGCTTTGACACACCACTCCCACCTTCACTCTCACAAACCGAACCAAACCTCTTCCCTCAATTCCCAAAACACAAACACAAGTGCAAAAGAAATGCACAATGTGCGTGTCCAATCAAGAAAAAAAAAACTACAAAACGAAACGCACCCAACAAAATACTACAAAAACAGCGATTCACCCAACGACTCCCTAGCTTTGTCATACCACTGCAAAGACCACTGCCGGAAAAAAAAAAAAAAGCAAGAACCCAATACCGACTCCCGGTGCAATCGCTCGTCCAAGCTTACCCAGGCTATCCCCGACGCGCAGCTGGATATTCTGCGCGGTCACCCACGCGTCGTAATCGACTCCCGTGGTCCAYCCTATCTTGCCCCCCACCAAGATCACCGAGCTCTCCGCCCCCGACTGCGCGAAAAGGAGCCCCAGCAGCAGCAATGCGAGCGTGCACGCTCCATGCGGGGAGCCTGCCATTGCCGCAGGCAGGCAGGCGTCTAATAACCTAGCACGCTAGCGAGCTAGCGAACTCACACTACTGACAGGCTCCGCCAGGAGGCAAGGATTGCAACAGAATGACGGAGCGGCGAACATGAAGTGGACAGAGGGGGGTCTCGGGATGCGGAGCAAGCTTCGTGAAGGGGGCAGGAAGGAGCCTCCGAACCAACGGCGACAGAGAGACGAAGACGAAGCGAAGACGAAAGGAAGGGAAGCGCGCACGGGGAGCGAGTGACGAGGAACATCTAAAAAGGGGCAACACTTTTTGCCGGTCGCAATAGTCAAATGATCCCAAAATAAAATATGGAAAAGTTTATTATTAGAGCACCCCCACAGCAACACGGTGAAGCAACACTCTAAATGTTTTGTGCCTTTGATTTTCTTTGTCGGAAGACGATCAATGGTAGAGAACGTTTATAGTGTAGCTTTCATCGTGTTGTTGTGGGGCAAACTCAAGAGAAATACAACTCAAGTTATTTTGTAGTTTTTTGACACTCTAGTGGTATTTTGTAAGTTTTTAAAGTTGAGAATATAGGGTTGATTAATATATATAAATATATATGTATATGTAACATTAGACTCACGGAAAAGAGCATCCAAATTTATGTTGACAAAGTGACAAAGGGAAAGGAAGTGTTGTTGGATGATTGGAGAGTGAATGTATTTTGGGAAGTGATATCACGTAGAAACATTTTTGTTGGTGAGATTATATGAAAGGTCAAACGATCCCAAAACATTGATGAGATTGTTAGCAAACTCAAAAGAAACACAAGCCAATTGCAAGTGGTTTCTTCATTTTTTAACATTTCATTAATATTTAATAAGTTTTCAAAGTTGAAAAAATAGGATAGCCTATACATAACACTAGACTCAAAGGAAGAAGCATCCAAGTCTACCGTGAGATACAAAGAAAGGGAAGGAAACTATCAATGTTGGATGATGGAGGAAGAAGTGTATTTTGAGTAGGTGATGTAAAGCAGAAACACTTAAGAGAAACATTTTTGTTGATCTTACTTTCTCAAAGGTCAAATGATTCCAAAAAATTGATGAGATTACTAGCAAACTTAGGAAAAACACAAGTGGTTTTGTAATTTTTCAACGCTTTAGTAATATTTTATAAATTTGTTTCACCCGCTTGATCACCTTCCCATCCTTACTATACCGATGTGCAATGGGGAAGGGCAGCCCCACACTCACCGGCCGCCTTCAACAAACACTCGAGGAGGACCCTCGCTGAGCCTCTCCAACCATCCAGGCGTGGGGATGCTCTGAAGGCGGTTTAAAAGCTGCTAGAGGTTTTGGGGCCATCCTCTTAACCCCTAAACTCCCAAGGCCTTTTTTTTATCTCAAAATCCATTCAAAACTACCATTTCTAATGCAAGGTGCAAAGCTTTCAAAATTTTCAATTTTTTTGCATATCGAACTATGGGATCTTGCACTAGACTAGTATATAAATGTCTATGAAAATTTTCATGAACTTTGATTGCATAGATTGTAAAATATCTGCGTTTAAAGTGAAAAAAACAAGCTTTTTTAATAGATTCTATGAGTAAATTTTCTCGTTTTGGAGCTTCCTAATCAAATGTTTTTGCTCTACTGAGCTTGAAATTAAAATTTTATGTGTTGAAGATTCAAGTTGAGGATTAGGGGAAAAAAATTTAAGAAAAACACACTCAATATTCAATCATTAAATTTTTTTTAAGTAGAAGTAGGTCCAAGATTGGAAAAAAAACTAAATGGTTAATAGCTCTAAAATGGAATTGAAATGCAATAGTCCCAACGGTGAGATTTTTTTGGCAAGTAAACTTAACCTTGTTCAACAATTTTTTTTTTTAAATTGTGAAAATTGCATTTAAAAATGAATCCTTTAAGTTATTTTTTCAAGAGAATGCTTAGATTGCCCAAAAACCAAGATTGTCCATAACTTTTTCATTATTAGGTCAAATAGAATGAATCAAAGCTTCAAATGTACACAAAAATACAATCTTTGAGAAAAAAATGAAAAACAAAAACAAAAAAAATCATATTTTTGTGATTTTTTTTTTCTGCCCGATGAACTGAAATTTATGCATAGTATGGCATAACTTTTGCCCCCGGTTGCAAGAGGTGTTGGTCAATTGCCCCCATCGGTCTACCGTGAATTTCTACCGTGAATTCCTGTGTGAATCTTTGCAGTGCTGCACCTGAAAAGCTGCAATTGATGCTAAGTGGCGACGCAGCGGCTGCTCCTGTGGATTGGGAGTGGCTTTCTATCAATTCCAATTCTGGGTTGACGTCGGTCTATTTCAAATTTGCGATTTTTAATGTTACTGTCGTGTGCAGAAAAAGGAAAATAATGCTCATGTGATTGGAACATCTGATGAAGCACATTCGGAGCAGCGGGACAAGATGCATCGTAGGTCCTCTCTGCATCTCAGTCTGTGCAATCGGCTAAGAGCAGCTCCACAGCAAACGCAATACAAGACGCAAACGTGACTGTTAAGGAAAGCTCCAACTTTTGAGCTCCACCACACCAATGTCAAAAGCCTTCCCTGTTTCTTGGGCAACGCTACAAGCTCCCGTCCACTCCACTTTCAAGGCCTTTTAGGCTCACTCAATAGCTCACGCTACTTTCAAGGCTTTGTTGAAAGAAGAATCATTCTCTCTTGTGATGTCATAGATGATGTAAAAGGACTTGGATAGGGCTTTTGAGAGGAGTGTGGCGTGGATTGAGGTGGGGAGATCATGAAGAAGGGGAGACGGAAGGTAACCGCCCCATGTGACTAGCTGCTCTCCAAACAGGGGTTTTGCGTCCGTGGTCGCGCTCTTGCGGTGTGGAGCTGCTCTAAGGGCCTCCTGCCATGTACATCAATCCGGTGGAAAAAGCACTAAAAGACAAGAAGTGACCACCGATTGTTTTGCCGGCCTCGGTGAGCGGAGAAGTCGGGTTGCAAGCTTCACCGATATCTGTGGACAAGTCCATTGGTGGAGAGTGGTGGAGATTGGTCAACTTGAAGAGAATCCACTACGTATGACATTTCTCCTCCACCCAACCGGTCCACATAGCAAGACATTTCCTTGTTTGGCACTGTAGCTTCCCAGGAGAAGCTGCACCGGCCCGACTCACATGGCAGGAGACCCTAAAGAACTGGTCCGACGGTAAAATCCATAAAGTTTCTATTGTGGGTAAGAAATAGAGAAATTAACCGAACACCATGCTCGGAAAACCTGTTCAATTTGGCAATGGAAGGAAACTGATTAGGCGGTAAAACTCAAAAAAAATTCCCCGAACACTCACTGTTGCAATCTTTGCAGTGCTGCCCCTGAAAAGAAGCTACCGCCCGTTGTGGTAACTGAAGTGGCGTCGCAGCGGCTGCTCCTGTGGATTGGGAGTCGCATTCCATCAATTCCAATTCTGGGTCGATGTCTTTTTTTGTGATGAGCTTACAGTGGTGTCAGAAAAAAGCAATTGAAGCCACGATGAAACATCGGAGGCACATTCTTCGCAGCAGCTACTGCAGCAGGCCAAGATCGATGGCATCCATCCACGCTTAAGCCAGTCATCTCATGTGACTGTATCTTAAAAATATTAGTTTATAGCTCTGCACCTTGCTGGTGGAATTCGAGAGAAACCTGCCTCAAATGTCGGTGTGAAATAAGAATGCGGCCTAATCAAGTGGACTAAGCTTAAGTGGACTTCATCTAAAAATAAGTTAAGTTCATATTCTCATGATCAGCTGGATTTTGGCACAGCTAGGGTTTGTGCCGCATTCCATTCACAGGCGAAATCCATCGGAAGCAACTGTCCGAGTGCTTCGTTCGGTGTTTAGGATTCGGCAAGTGCTGGAATCTCTTCAATCCGGTCCGTCTATCCCGGCGGCGGAGAGCCGAGTACGGAATCCAGACGGAGTGTGGTTTTCTAAACCTCTCAAAGTCCACGCATTTCAAAAGTCGATGCGCCATACACTACACTAAATAGTGAAATTAGGTTGATCTTCCAATTAGGTTACCTTATCCCAAGAAAGTTACTGTACAAGCCATCGAATTCACCAAATATTTCTACAAATACTTTCATATGTACACATGGAGGTTAATGAGTTCCAACTACACCAAGAACTAATTCAAAAGTAGTGCATTCTTATACAGGAACAATAAATATTTATATAGTGTGGAAGGTCGAGAAATTAGTGAGGGGCAACCTAATTGCACTATTTAGTGTAAATAGTGAAATTAGGTTGTGTTAAGCACTAACAAGCTTCCAGAAAGATTCACCCATTAACCCTTGAAGGACCGACCGGTGGCCGTGGAAATCATGCATTTTTTATTCCGTATAACATCATCTACTTTGAAAAGCCAAATACACTCATTGGAAGTCAAAGTACTAGAAAAGACCTTCCCTTTCCACTCTTCATATTGAGGATGAAAAGTAGCAATTTTGTCCTACACGGTTTGATTCTCTGTCACTGAGAGGACACAAAATGTCCGCTTGGGCGTTCAAGGCTTACGGTAGTTTGATCTTTAAGCACCTGTGCTGTAAAAGAGATCAGGACACAAAGGTACATTTTGCTTTCTTCAATGTACATTTCAGGAGGTGGTCACGTTTAGTGACCAGTGCATTACAAATTCAAAAATTTGTAACTAATTCCTTGAAGGTCCAAAAAATATGAAACCACTTGGGTTAGATGCCAATTCCTTTATTCGCCCTATGAAAATTAAGTGAAAATTGTTTCAAAGAGTTTAGTTTGGAAACGCAATCGCTCTTACATGGTCGCTTTAAGAGCAAACTACCTTATACAGTATGGCGGAATGGCCTCTGTTCCACTCCTTGGCACTGCTTAGGGTACCAAACATAGTAAAATTGATATTCCAAAATATGGCATAATTTGTTAAATGGCTACCCAATGCTTAACATAGTGGGAGCCTTTCCCCCTCAAGCCTCCCATAATATGACAACTTTGCCCTTCAAGCTTAAGCTTCACCATGGCCTTATGGCTCCATGCTTTCACATTGGGAGAGGGCTTCCACTACACCTTTACAATTATGTTGCCTTACCGCCCAAAAGTTACTTTACAAGCAGTCAAAGTCAACAAACACTTTTTTACATACTTCTACTTATTTTCATGGAGGTTTGTGAGTCCTAATTACAACAACACCTAATTCGAAAGTAGTGCATTCTTGCATAATAACAATAAATATTTATATAGTGCCAAATGTCATTTCAACCTAAGAAAATGAAACTTGACAAGATCTCCCTCTAGTGCATCTTGAGTTTTTTTTTAAAGTCTAAAATTGAAAGAATTATTGCAGTTGCAAGCTCCATGTGTGATGTGTTAGAGTGCAAATAACATAGTATGTATGTTTTTCATTCTTATTTTCTCTTTTTAAAATGATTTTTTAAAATTTAAGTTACAAAATCAAGTTTTTCATTCTAACCATCATTTATGGTAAAAAATCTAGGTTATTCTAATATATATTTTAATTAATATAATTTTATTTACAACTTTAATTTTTTTAAATCACAATAATTTGGTTTTTCCATAATTTTCTTGGAAAAAACAACTTAATAGAACAAATGTTTATGCACTAGAAAAAATTACAAAAGTCTATACATCAATTCAATAAAAGGTTAAATTTGGTTTGATAGCCTTCCGGGGTTTTTATTGTGCCTATTTTGGGTTTAAAAAAATGAAACTTTCACACTAATCTCCATTTCTACTTGCAACTCTTGAAAAAATTTCAAATCATTGGACATTTTTTTGCAGTTTTTACTCATTTATTTTCAATTTTGAAACGAAAGTGATAACCATTATAATTTTTCTGAAACAAATTGAAATTTCTCAAAGTGGTAAACAATTACTAGTTTTAAAATAAAAAAATATAGGATTGATATTCAAACCAATCTATTAGTCTTAAACCATCTCAAATATGATGTTGACTAATTGACAATGAATCTCATCCTTAAGGAGTTAGATCTTAGAGCTTAGGTTGAATTGAAGGATTCAGATTTAGGGATTACCCACTTCTTCAACCCACAAGGTCACCAACCAATAAAGCGAGCTCATTGGACTAGATGGAAAAGTTAGGGGCTAAGGGGCTTGCATAGGTTAAACCCCTACATTTTTCAAAGATGTAATCACATGTCACTACAAGAAAAATGGATGTTTTAAGTATAGTCCTAGTAGTATAGTCCTATGAATCATGACTTGAAAAGGGTGCTTTTGGTAAAATTTTACTAGAAATATATGTATTTACAACAAAAAAAAGTCTAAAAACTTTATTTTTTAGGTCAATACTTATAGGACTATACTACTAGGACTCTAGGAGTATATTTAAAACACCCCTTTTCTCTTGTAGTGTGTTCTTTAGAAATTATGAAATTTCGGATTTTTTGGGAAAATTTGAAATTATCCTGAATTTTTTAAAGAAAAAAATGAAACAAATTCATATCAAATATAAAACATGCTTAAAAACTTAAAATTTTAGGCATTGGCGTGAAGAGCATAATGATGTGAACTGTAGTTCATGTCATTAGAAAATTAGAAATCTAGGAGATCATGGTTTCAGGCACAATGTTCAAATTGCAAAAGAATGTTGAATTATATGAATTTTTTCAACATTCTCAACATTTTGAAATTTCGAAAAGGATTAGAAAGTCTAGTAAGCTTCAATTCATTGGTTGAACTCAAGTAAATAAATAAAAGACATTTTCATGCTTCAAATTTTGATCACGACCATGCCCAAATACACTTGAAAAAAATCTTTGTGATCTTCTTTTTCAGTATCTTCTTCTACAAGAAAATTGACAATACCTCAATGATAGAATTTTCACAGCTATGCACTAGAAACGCACTAAAAAGAACTCTCCAAAAGAAATTGGATGAAAAATTGCACTAGTTTTGCATCCTCAACTAGTCATTAGAAAGCACTCAGAAGCCACAGTCCTTTAACCTTGGAGCGCTCCGACGTTCGTTTTTTGAACGAAGAATAAATTGAAACTAAAGTTATATCCTCCTAATTGCTTGAATGAAAGTTATTCTAATTTATGTAGATATTATATCAAGATGTTCTATCTAAAGGTTGGATTTGGTGTTACTAGAGTATGCACATTTTTAAACTTATCAATATGCAAGTATGTCAAGTGGTTGACCAAGCCATAATTGCATTGACTTTAGTTGAAAATTGGATTTGCCATAAATGAGGTCATAGTTGCCAAAAACACAAAAATGTCAAAAATTCACAATTATGTCAAGAAAATCTCATTTCCAATCCATTCCAACAAAATCTATTCCAAAAATGGTAATATTTTGCTTGTTATTGGATATTGAAGGAATTTTGAAATTTTCCTTTCACAATTTATAAAAAAAATATTGGTGATAGTATTGGTGAATCTAGTTGTATAGATGGAATCTACAACTCTTAATCTCCAAGTCCTATTTGTATATTAGTTCCAAAATATGCTTTCAAATAAAAGTTTATAATGATTTTCTCAAATCGTCAATTTTGGAGATGAATTAGGACGTTTAGGGGTTAAAGGTTAACAATGCTCTTTTACGACTGCATTACAAATTTGCAATCCACAGTTTGCATTAGAGCATCCCCACACCTGGCGTGGGAAAAAGGCCCAGCCAAGGACCACTTGCCGAGTGATTCAACGAGCCCGGGCCCAATTTCATAATTGTGCCCCATCCCAACACGGGTAGATTTAAGCATTTGGAGGACACAATTAGGTGAGTCTAGGGTACAATAATGGGAACAATTGCACTAACGGGTGCTTCTACCTTATCCCTATATTAGAGATAACTGATGCTACAATGTGCGAGCCACCTTAAAAACATGTAGCATGTAAAATCTCTAATGTTGCAATATGTATATCACTTCATAAATCTGCAATATGTAATCAAGGTTTTTGAAAGTGGAATACAAAGTCAAAGAACACAGCAATACTATCACAAATTCTTTTAGTTCTTAGATTTGTAACAAACAAAGCTAGAAAGAGATCAACTAGTAGTACTCTACATTGTCACAAGAAGCTTCTTACAAGTGCACCAGTTGTTGTTGAGGTTTCAGAGAAGCTCGATAGCTTGATATGCAACAAAAAAACCTAGCCATTGAAGAAGAAAAGAAGAAAAAACAAGAAGAAACAAAAAGAGTTGACACAATGGTTAAAAGGTGGATAAAGAAATAGTGAAGAAGGCAGATTGATGCATCCTAAGTACATACTAATCAAGTACCAAAATCTAGCTACATTAGAAAAATTTGGACTCTCCAAGGGGTTGCCAACCTTTGACAAGCCACTCTATTTATGAAGCCTATTGAGCTACTCAAAAAAGGGAATTTCTAACCAAAGAAAAGATCCACCTTGTGTGAATATAGGGAGTTCCAAGAAGTATATTTCAATTTGCTATCCCACAATTTTCAAAGGAAGGTGCTTTGGAGGTCCTTTCAAATATCAAAAAAGCACTTGTCTCAACCCTAACTAGTAGTACTCGAGAATGACTGCTCTGACATTTGGGAGTGACTGAAGTGCAAAAATAGGAGAGAAATTACTCGCATAGCGTTAAATCGTGCCAACGAACTAGGCCCCGCATGCTAGATTTACCGCTGGGAAAAACGCAGGAATGTTTTATTTTTTGCAATTTCTGAATTCATATTTGCAATCAAAGACCCCAAATTAGCTGGAGGGGCTAGAGAACATACCCTAGTGATGACTCAATCTAGGGGGCTTTTATTTACTTTTACCCTTTTACCCTCAAACATTACCCTGCGGGTAAKAGTTTCGTTGGCACGATTTAACGCTCTGCAAATTACTCATGCCAAATAAATGTAATGCACTCAGAATCCTTCTTCGCACTTTCTTGGCGTTCAAATCTAGCAATCCACGTCAAGAGCATCCTGCTAGTGTTTCCACACTTGCAGAAACCATTTGCCAAAGTTTTTCAAGCTAATGTAGTAGATCTGGTCGCTTCCATGCCGGCCATCTCGGGCAGTTGTGTGTGCCGCAGGTGCAGATCTTGCATGTACAAATTTTTCGGCTACTGGTCTGCGAGCAATGGAGACTCACAAAGGAATGTCAGTTGGAATATTCTAACTAGAGCAGCGATTGAGTGGAGGTTTAGGGCTGATTCATTGTGGGTATGGACACCTGAAGGTTAGCAAGAATGTACACCTTCAATTCAAGAAGTATGTCCGGATCATCGGCTGAACGAGCGGAGCCAAATTGTGCAGAGAAGGCTTCATTTGCTCTCTGAGTAGAAATAAATTAGGTATTGCGCGCACTCACTCGAGTTAATGTCGAAACGCCGCACCGGACAAGTTGRAAAGGGAATGAACACAAAGGAATGCACAAGAGACGTCAATCCAKCGATCTAACAAATGCTCCTACTTCTTGTTCAGCTAGGCATAGATTGTTTCGAAAAGTTATGCAAMAAATTCTAGAATGCTTGCGTGGTTRATCTTCCCGTTATACAATACGCAGTAGTAACTTCTTTCACACGAATGTTTCAGGACCAGAACGGTGTAGCAAACAATTTAATCAATTGGCGTGCTCTGGTTTACCATTTCTTTCGAGTATTGTGGTGGAGAAGGCTAAGAGGAGGAGCTCGATCAGCTTGCGACATCAGGCGATCCTTTTGTTAACCGTGCTGATCGCATTTTGTGATAGGAATTAGGATCGCCGAAGTTTTGGAGTTGTCAAMGCGGATACTTCTGTGCGAGTCTTAGAGTCAGTGTGTTTCTTGCAAGGCAATTGTGAGTATGATGYGCTGTCTCGGAGCTTCCTGCAACTGTTGGAGACAAAGAGGTGGATTAAAGTAGAGATCTCAAAGATACGTAACCCTACAAATCCTACAAGCAAATTGATCGGAGCTTGAAATTATTTTATGTTGAGAATCGCAGCTCCGAAGATGTCTCCATRGCAACTCAAACCAGTGCATCRGTTAGGATGTGAAAAGMAAGAATGAAACTGCAAAACATGATCAACTAACRGCCAGCAGCAGGCAGCAGGTAAGTTTAACGATTCCGAAACAGTTTGAAAAATCCTTTGGAAACCCTGGGAACGCTGAGTTAGGTGTTAGGAACATTACTACTGTTGTTTCGGTGAGCAGCATCTTAATTCCTAATGAGGACTGAGTAGGACATTAGAATGTTCATTACATTAATTCCTAGAACATTACTACTGTTGTCAGAGTAGATTACAGTACACGAATTTTCTGTGTGCAGCTTCGAATGCAGGGATTAAGAAATCATTAAATCTACCTGCTACCTAAGGTGGAGTGTAGTTCAAGTTCTTGAGCAAGATGCGCCTTAAACCCTCACCGCTACAAAATTTCCAAATAAAATGGCTGCCTGGAAGATTCCATTGTCTGTTTAGTAATTTTTGTTGTCCTCTTTAGTTATTCCTGCCTTCTGGTGTAGGGATTGTGAGAGAGTTGYAACCTCTGGCCTAGTTGTAAATTCTTGGAACAGAAATGGCACTGCACGCTGTAGGCCATCACTCGACTTTCGTGGGTGCTTCAAACAGCTCGTTTCTTGGATCCGACCGCTCTTTCTCGAGTGCAATCTTGAAAGTGAGCTTCTTCCCGAAGGTATTGTTCTTGCGCTCTCTTGTTCACGGAAAATGGACGATCGGCTCCAGGCATCACTGCTGATCGGATGTCATGCCAATACTTAGTTTGTATACTAATATCTACCTACTTCTGTGATTATAATCAATATTAAAGATGTAGAGCCAAGCGTCTTGATTACCTTTTCAATCTGGCAACAGAATCAAACGACTTTTCTGTTTTCTGAAATCTGTGTAGCCTGAGGTTGCAATAAGTTAGGTTATGATTTTTCTGTTCAGAGGCGGCCACTGATTGACGGGATTGGGGCCGACTTTTAAGAACTGTCTTACGTCTTTGCTATTGTGGATGTCGGATCGTTCGAGTCTGTCATAGAATTTCGTCCGATCCTTCGAGGCTTGAGGTTTCTTGGTCAKTGGTATCCTTGGATAGCTCTGACTGCTCATGCACTTGATTGTTTGGAGCTGTGAGCAGTGTAGTACGGGGTTTCAGGACCTCAACATTCGATGTGCTCGAGTTGGAGRAGTTGAGTTGCCGAAAAAGAAGCGCATTGAGACGGCTCTGCAGTACATTCACGGGGTGGGGCAGACAACAGCGCGACAAGTTTTGCWCAGCGTGGGATTGGAGAATAAGATGRCATCGGAACTCTCTGAATCGGAGCTCACGAAAATCCGTGACGAGCTTTCAAATTACATGATCGAGGGAGAGTTGGTTGGTCCTGAACATYCTTTCACTGAATAGTCTATTGAACAACTTTTAATAAACTGACAGAACTGATTGACATTGCTTCTTTGTTTCGTTTTGTGATGTTTTGAACTCCTTAATTTGTCTGTTAATTTGTCTGTTAATGTATCCCCCTCCCCTTATTTTTGCAGAGGCGGTTCAATGCTTTGAATATAAAACGGTTGATCGACATTCAATGCTACCGAGGGCGACGACATGTTTTAAGGTTGCCCTGCAGGGGTCAACATACGCAGTGCAATGCACGAACCAGACGAAAAGGGAAGAAGAGGGCTGTTGCTGGGAAAAAGAAGGCTACCAAAAGATGAGTGATCGGAGCGGCTTAGYTTGAAAGTAAGCTCTGACTGAACCACTTTGCTCATGTTGGTAGCGTTGTCACCACTGAAGCTGGCTTCGGAGTTTATATCCTCTAAGCTCATGAATCCATGCTAAAAGTTAACCAAATATTTATAGATCATTGTGTGACAGTTCCAGTGGTCTTTGCAGAAGCAAGTTATAGCAGAAAAATCATGGTGCAGGTCTTGGTCAATTTTACGAATCGCGAGTCTATTACGGGTGATGATTTTACGTTCTCCCAATGCTGCCCCTGATGCCAAGTGTCACCTCTGCCGATCCGCGAGTAAACAACAGTAGGTTGTTACATGTGGAAGGTAGCGCGCAGCCCTAATCACGGCTGTTGGTCATGATGAAAATCTCTTTTATCTCGACAGTAACACTGATGAGTAAAGGTTGTCAGTGTCCACATTCTTGAGTAGCAGGGATCAGGGAGAATAGGTCGAGAAGCTGAGTTGAATGGTCCTCCCTCTGCCGGGAAGAATATTCTACCTGTTCCACGGATGAACACGACTTGATGGGAGCTTTTCAGTGATGCCCTGTCCAACCCCATGCATGGACACGACTCTTGTCCACTTTTAATTTCCAGTATTGTTAGGCTTTTCCYATCACCCTGTACTCGAATTTTCCTCCTGCTTTTTTGTTTCCACGGTGTAGCAAAGACGGTTTCAGCTCTCCCTTTGGTGTCGAAGAGTTCAAAGGTTACATGTGCGCACTGCTCTATTGACTATGTATTAGGCTCCTTGGATGACTTCTTGCAAGTAATGCACATTACATGTCTGTGCGACTTGGATAGAAATACAGGGACGTTGAAGAGTTTACATGTATTATTTACTGAGCAAGGTGACACTTGCAAATTTGCAGTATTAGTTGTAACTAACACCTCCAGGTACAACAAAAGTTATAACTCCGTTCACACAGGATTGTATTGCTTAAGGGAGAGTCTGCAGCCATGGAGCGATGTTTGGTTAGGACGAGGCTGCCATGTGCCCATGGTCGCATCCGGTACACAGAGAGTACATATATGGTAGGTCGATTACCTCTGCAAGTTTCGAAGCTGCGCCGTGAAGGACTAGTTATGTGTTCAAAAGCGGCTGTGGATACCTGGAAGCAGCCAGAGAAAACAATTGTGATGAATAAAGAGGCTGATATGCTGGAGAGTGTGCTGTGGAAGGCGCATGATATTCAGGCTCGAGTAGCGGAGCTAGGTCAGGACATCTCCACCGACTTCGACGGACGTCCTGTTTTAATTCTTGGGGTACTCACACTCTGCCTTTTTATCCCCAATGTTTCAAGTGGAAATTGCTACATGTGAAGTAGCTGTCCACGTATGGAAAAAAAAATCCTTTCTGAAAGGGACATTGCATAATAAGGTTTTCTCATCGTTCTTACCTTCATCCTCTATCGCAATTGCGTATGCGTCTGCTTGCGTAATTTTTTTTTTTTCTTGTTTCTCGTAATTAATCGGATTGAAATGCGTCAGATGAGATTCCTTTGGGCTACAGAGCACAGAATTGATGGTTGAGCTTTCGCTATGGTGGGTGATATTCGTTTAACAAAGAGATAGGGTTTAAGAAATAGGATTTTAGGGTTTTTCCTCCATCTTCTATTCTTCATTTTCTCCCATGGTCCACAACTTGCCTCTAACAGAGGTTCATTAGTTCTGAGTAGGTAAAAGATTTTCCCTTCGTTGTATTACTAGAATTTGTGTTTGGRGACACGAGACAAGAGTATTGAATGTTTGGTAGTATACGGTAATTGTCTTCTTCAATTCTACAGAACCTTGACAAATGCATTTGTATGTAGATATTAAGGTCCCTCAGTATTACACTTACAAATCCAGCTGTAAATTGTTCAGCCTATTGCTTCAAGGTTTTAGCAAGTCTATTTATATAATATTTCAATTTCAATGTATTTCTGTTAATGCCATGACCTTATGATGAGGAGGTCGTATTTCTTTGCAGGTTGCAACAGGGGCGTTCATGTTTTTGGCGGACTTGGTGCGGCATATTGCCCTTCCTTTGCAAGTGGACATAGTTCGAGTTCAGTCGTACGGAAATGGCATGAAGACCTCAGGTGTGGCCACCATCAGCACAGATTGCAAATTAGACCTGGAAGACAAGCATATTATCGTGGTATGTTGCCCTACCCCATCTGATTTCCCACCTTGTCAAAACGTACTGGCTTCTTCAATTTTGGGGTTTTGTAAGGAAACAAATAAACAGATTTTAATGCTACAAGATTCTCCTGTGAAGAAAAACTTCTAAATATTAGAAGTTATCTCAAAAGATCTAGAAGTTGTTTCGCCTTCCGTTTACAGCGAGCTGTGGCTTTGTCATCCCTCAGCAGAGCTGCCAAGGGGCTAGGGGCTCCAGAATGATACGCTGCCTCAATTAAGCTAGGATCCTCCGTACAGAGCTTGCACAAGAGCGCGGTTGCAAGCTCCTGTACTTTGCGAGATCCACAAGTGATGAAATCAATCAACATGGTCACGGGTTCTGTGTTGCCAATGTCAACGAGGGCACCTGGGAAAAGCGACAGATTTGCTAAAATAGAGAGAGAAATATCGTCTAACTCGTTTGTAGCGTGGTCTTGCAGAATGTCCATCAGGACATTGATGAGGCCGGTTTCCACTGCTCGCTTCTTGTTGCTTTGCTGAGAGCTGACGAGGTTGCAGAGAGCATTAGCTGCATCTTTCCTCCCTTGAAGAGTTCCACCTTGTAGCAACTCGACCAGCGCAGGAATGGCCCCTGTATTGCCGATGGAGATCTTGTTCTCATTTTCGTATGAGAGACACTGAATTGTTGCAGCAGCGTTTTCTCGGGCCTCTGTGGTCTGCCCCCACTTGACGACGTGGACGATGCCGTCTATTGCCCCTATGAATACAACAAGAACGGAATTGTCAGTTCTTTAGTCACTTTGCTAATTGGATTTACGTTTTGTATCAACTTTAGGGCTACATTCATTTGCATTACAGCAGAAAATAGGATTGATAGGAAATGGAATTCAATCTAAGGGTAGACTCATACTACAGAAAGAAAAATGGAAGAAGAAGCACGTTTGTACCTGCCCTCATAATCAGGGCTCTGTTGCTCTCTTGTAGGGACAAATTCATCAAAGCGGTGATGGCGTGCTCCTGAGTCATCTTATCAGGTGATCGCAGAAGGTTGATCAGGAAAGGTATGCCTCCTTGTTCCGCAATGCGAATTCGATTCTCGCTGTTCATTTTTGCGAGACATCTGATGGTGTTCGCAGCGTCCCGATGAACCTCTTTTTTCCTGCTGCTCAGTTTTTTAATGAGCTCATTCAAAAGCGCAGAGACATCAACCTGCTCAGTGAAGCAATGCCACGACTCTTCGTTAGGTCTCCAAGTATCACTTTTCTAGTGACCTGCTCTCCTATTATTTCCTAATCATTGCAGCACAGCATAACGTAGCTAGCACTGGTTAATGGTTGCCTTCAATGGAAATGCTTTAACTTACCTCCTCAACTTTTTCGGATATATTTTTATAGCTCGAGCCAGAACTACTGCTCCCAGAAGCGTCCCCACTTCTTAATGGCATCGACCTTGATGAATGTATATCCGAGCTCTTTGGCGAGTTCTGGTATTAAATCAATATCAACCGTGGTGCGTTAATTTTTACGGTTTGAGAGAACAGGTTATGAATACTACATGTTTTATGCAGTGTACAAGCGAAGGTAGAATCAAACAAGAGATAGAAAGTCCAGTTCTCAGAATTCCTCTTTTCTAGTCGACCATCGTGCCTCTCAATTTGGTCATTAAACGCAAAGTCAAATTGAGCACCAAACAGACTTAACGCTCTGCAGCTGGTCAGAACATCTCACCTTCTCGTCGCGAGCCACAGCATTTCGTTGCCGAAAATTGGATCTTTCACTGCACATCCCGAAAGCGTATGCTGAGACGGGAGGATCCAGGTTGCGTTGCAGAGCTTGGAATCCGTGAGGATTTTCACCTCTAGACAACCTGACTCTCACACTTTGAAGTCTGCAGCAAATCTCCACAAAGAGAGGTCTCTTTCGGTAATCCTTTACCCAGCAGTCTCGAATGACAGACGCTAGCTCTTCTGGACAGTTCGAAGGCAACTTGGGTCTCGCATCACTGAGAATCGCCTCGTCCAACCRGGAGGGAGGGATTCCTTCAAACGGTTTCTTGCCAGTGAGAATATGGGAGGCAAGCACAGCGAAGCTGTACACGTCGCTCTTCATGGCGATCTTGAATCTTCTTCCATCTAGAGAGAAGGCTTCTGGTGCTCCATATAGTGTCGTTCTAGTAGCAGGTTTCATGGATCCGGATGCTCTGACCTCTGCCTGCAAAAGGCCAAAATCGGCCAACTTCACATGCAGGTAGTCTTGAAGAAGTGGAGAACTGAGTCGGAAGATGAGCACATTAGCAGGCTTGAGATGACCGTGTGCGATTTCCTGGTCATGAAGGTAGCACATGCCGTTGGCTATTTGGATCATGATATCAACTGCTACAGGAAGCGAGAACGGGGCTTYTCTCCCGATCTTCTCTTGCTCCTGAATGGCGTCTTGAAGGTTTCCCTCCATGAGCTCCATGGAAAGGAAGCATTCACGATTCTCCTGGTCAGTTTCGCAGTGAAAGACTTTGACGAGATTGGGATGGTTCAACGTGGGCAATCTGGTTGCTTCTTTCTGGAACTGCGTGGGGTTCCATTCTCCCATCTTGAGGACCTTCTTTGCGCAAGGCATGCCTAGCCATGTTGCCCTGAAGACACCACCTCGAAAGCAGGAGCACTCACCCCATGGATTAAGACCAAAATTGTCCCGCTCAATTCCTAGGTCAGATCCCACCCTGCCATTCTCGTTTTCAAGCATGGCATGCAGCTTCTCTAGCAAGTGTAATCCAAGACGTCGGCGCTGGATAAGCGTCTCGTTCCAATGGGTCGGTTCAGCCAAGACCAGGTCCATGAGTCTTTTGTAGAGCTTCTCCTGGTCCTTGCGAACTTCAGTGGCAGTTGCAGGTGAGAATGCGGAAGATTGTCGGAGGTCCTCAATCTCGAAGCTCGATTTTTCTCGGACTTCCTCATAGATTTCGTCATAACACAACCCTGTGTCCACCAAAATTTCACGGAATGCTTCTTCGTTGTTGATCTGCAACGCAGCTGCCTGACACCAGTTTGGAGTGCGGCAGCTTTCAACGAGTCTCTTGGCATTCTCAGTGATTCGGAAAAAGTTCTTCAAGGCTAAATCGAAGGGTTCATCATCAAGCTCCGAGACATGAACCAGATGCTCGATGTTGAGTGCAGCTCTTGAGAGCTTCGTGGACAGGTCCCAGCATTGATATTCGTTGAGGATTTGCTTTGGGCTTCGCAGGAGATCGTGAACTCGATGCACACTCCGTAAAGAAATCTTCAGAAAGTCAACTTTACTACTGCTAGTGCTACTCCGTGCAGGTGCTCCAGAAGCTTCTTCCACTTCYTCGACTCGCTGAAAGTCACGTGTTAAGACTCTTTTGGAACGATCCATGGATGAAATTCGATGCAATGGAGGAGATTCGAAGATGTTTGGGACAATTCATACTCGGTTATGTCAACTTCAATGCACGGGTAAGCCTCAAGCTCTCTGCACAAACGGAACCACCATGCGTAGATTCAAAACATATCCCTAAAATTGTCCCAAATCATGAATTCAGTTCACTCCATATGATTTTGACGAGAAACTYGTCATCTGTCCATAGCTGAAGGAAAGCTTGAAAGGTCAGGTCAAAGAAAATAAAAATTGAAAGAGTCAAACATCCAAAACATTCTTGCAGCTAATGTCGATACGATTCTTAAGAGAGAGAGACTACCCCAGCCCTAGAAGCCGATCAGCCCTGACTCATTCCTATTTGTACGTGACTATGGTGGCTATGGTGGCACAGTGGCTAGTAGATCAGGTATATCGAACTTTTTATACACTCCGTCGAATAAATTAAGGAAACTTGGACTGACCCATTCTCAAGTCGCTCTAAGAGAACACCCATGATTCTATTCACCTGACAACATGTGACAAAACAGGAGGATACTACTTGGATTCAATCAATATTTCACAGGAAGGTGTGCAACAACATGCTACTTGTGCTTGCTACTCTCAAGGGAGCTATGGCTGTGCTTGATGTCCGAGAGCTTCCTTCTTCAAAATTCTTGAACTCAAGACGTAAAGAGGCAAATATGTAACAGACGTGTGTCAAAGAGAGAAGATGCCAGAGGATCGGCGCATCTTGGCTATGTCCTGATTCTTCTTTGATATAGGAGATGGGCCCAAGAAGACAGAAGCTCCTTTCAAGAATGATATGCACAGAAGCTTACAAAAAACTTGATAAATGCGCAGAAGAAGAGTGAAAAGTGCATCTACCGGACTCGCCGAAAGTGCTCCCGCTGCCGTCCGCTCCAAATATGCAAGAGAAAACATGAGAAATCTAATAATGTTTCCTTGGCCTTTCGGAGTTCATCAACAAGTTCCTGTCAAGCTCTAGTTCACGTTTTCTCCAGATCCCTTCCGAGGTAAACCCACGGAAGCCCTTCCTGTGCTAACACACCCTAACTTAGGTTTCAACCCCAAACCCATTCCTGTGTTGCAGAAACTTTCAGAACTATGTTAATGCGAGTGCGTTGTCAATCTACCTACAGGCCAGCAGATGGTATTGTGGCCCTCGATCTTTACCGACGACACTGTTGTTGAGTATTTAATTCCTTGGAAATGGAGGGCAGGCCACTGAAGTCCAGTCACTGAGTGGGGAGTTGGGGAAGCTGGAATTTCTGAGCTTTCTTCCTACCAATATGGAGACGGAACTTTCGTCCCGGGGCGGGGAGGTCTTCAATTATTTTTAGTCTCTTGTTCCTTTAAGTTCTTTTAAGAAAAAGAGGCAGCAAGACCCCCAAGCTGGCATTGACTGAGTGGGCCTCTGGGAACTTACCATAACATTGCTATGACCGTTAGGGCATCCCCACCCGACTTGCAAAATGGATGACTTGTCCAAGGCGGCTTGCAAAAGTGCCCTGCCCATCTTGCAAAATGGATGAACTTCTTAAGAGGCTCCAAAACCTCTAGCGGCTTGCAAAAGGGGTGTTTTGCAAGCCAAAGCTTGGCTTGCAAACCGTAKAAGACAAAATAAAGTGCATGAAAAGTCAACATGAGTGGGTATTGCCTCCTATGAAAAGTCACCACTATAGTTTGCTACTGCCCTTGCTATTGTCCTCCTTGGCTTCTTAACAAGCCATGGGTGGGGCGTCCGGCTTGCAAAATGGATGCCCTCTCGTTTTGCAAGCCAAATCCCACACACATTTTGTGAGGCGGGTGGGGATGCTCTTAACTCCAAAGGAAAGGACCAGGACCGGCTGTAGTGTTTGAGCATAAGGTAGTCTGTTCTTAAAGTGACCATTTAACCCTTAAAGGACGACAAGGACGTTTCGGATCCTTCGGATGATAGAAATCAACTCCAATGGATGCAAAAAAGGTATTTTTCATCCGTTTTTTCTCTAAATTGAAAGTAGAGATTTGCTTTGACTTGGAAAGCACCAAATAGGGTCATTGAATGTATTGTCATTTCTAGGTGCTACAAATTGTAACACAAAGCCACGAAAATTCATGCCCACACTAATAGATTCTCTTATGCCCATCATCAAATTTTTAGGTGTTATTTTTCATGTTTAGGTGTTGCATGGTTTTACTTCCCACCGTCTAACACTCGGCGGTCCACATTCCACAACCCACCTTTTTCCCACGGTCTGTCCTTTTAAGGATTGAGAGTTGATTGCGTTTGCAGGGAAGCTAAACTCATTGAAACAATTTTCAGTAAATTTTTAGAAGAAGAGAAAAGGAATTGGCATCTAACGCAAGTAGTTTCATATTTTTTGGACCTTCAAGGAATTAGTTACAAATTTTTTAAGTTAGATTGTAGTGGTCACAAAAAGCGACCACCTCTTGAAATGTCCACTTCTCATACATTGGAGAAAACAAAATGTACCTTTGTATTCTAATTGCTTTTTAGAGCATGGGCGCTTTAAGAGCAGACTACCTTAGCTCTTGTTTTTTCTTGTAACAACTAATAAATACAAGGTAGCAGCACTCAATCGCGTCTGTTTTACATATGGTACAGTACAACCTCCCTAACTCAATAAGATTGAGACAGGTTTGACATATTAGATAAGAGAGGTTATTGCATTAGGGAGGGGCATGATCTTTGTATGCCGTTTATATAGTTAAGCCAAGACCAACAATCAATGTTTTTTAAGAGAACTTTATTGAGTTAGGGGAGGTTAGGTATAGTGACTCCATTGAGTGCTCTTACCTTAATTCCTCATTTCTCAATTTTGATGATTGTCCCTATTGAAATGAAAGAAGATTTCTACAGCTTTCCTATTTACAAAAAAAAATCCACGAAATTGCACAATTTTAGTGGAAAATGCCATAGTTGATAAGATTAATGAAAGATGTTTGGTAGGGCGGGACTTTGTACATATGCTAAAATCAAGATGTTGAATTGGAATGCTCAAAAATTATCCAAAAAACTTGTTTTTTTTCCATTCGAATACAAATCATCATAACTTTGATGTGTAATTCTTGGCAAATTATTTTGAGGTGTGGGAAAAACGATATGAGGAAATGGCCTATGTAAATGGCCTACATCATGACATCAGATATATAGGCCATTTAAGACGTGAAGTGAATGGCCTACATATGTATTAGTTTTATGTGTGTGTTGTTATGTTTGTTGAGAGGTTGGTAGAAGGTTGGATTTGTGTAGCTTGTAGGTGGGGTATTTTAAATTAGTACTTTATCCTATAAAGTTGTGACCGTGAATCTTTTCTTTGGATACTTAAAGTCATGGTTTCCTTTCTTTGGGATCAACCTATTTTTGGATGAAAAACTGACTTTCTTGTGACATCTTTGGTCTCTCTTAGTATTGTGGTTGCTTTCAATGAAAGTTTCTTTTACTTTTTGTTTTTATGGTTATTGTGGTTGGGTTGAGTGTTAGAATTGAGCGTTTTTTGGTCATTGTTGGGTTTTTTTCCTTCACAAACATATACAATAGCCAAGAGCCGTATACTTTTTTGGATAGGTAGCAAAAACCTTACAACATTGTGAAAATGCAAGAAGTCATTATTTACCACAATGTATGAAATTTGAAAATTTAGAATTCTTATTTAGAATCAAGGATTTTTAATTAACAAAAAGAAATTACAAAATTCAAAATAAATTGATTGTAAAGTTTTTATATTTTTCTTTCTCAAAGACAATAATGTGGTCAATTTTTTGTGTCTACATGTGATGAAATACAAGAGGAGGCTTTATTGAAGGTCACAAATAGATTACATCTAGCCTTGTGGATTTTCCTTGTAGAATAATAACGTAAGAGTTTTCTACCTCCATTTGGAAATAGTGTATCCATTTTCAATGCAATCACCATTGAAAATGGATGCACTATTATCATATGGAGGGAGTATTATTTATTGAAAGGTGATTGAATTTGGAATCATAAACCTTCAAAATAATTATAAGCGGTAATGAAATACAAGCTCATCAATTTCACAATAGGAGACAAGTTTTTACAATTATCTATAATGATAAAGTATTTGAAATCTCAAGCATTTGTGTCTACAAAGCTAGATGGAACTTTGCCATTGCTCCATAAGTTCTACGCAAACTTAGAGCATCATTGGTAAATTAATCTAAACAACTCACTCTAAATATTACTTCAAGTAGTAATATCTTCTAGCTTGCTTCTATTGGATTATGTTTTGGTAGTTGAATATCCTAATCAAATACAGAGAGCAACTTCAAATCACATTGAAGAAAGAAAATCCAAGGTAATAGAGTTTATTGCAAAGAGCCTAAAATGGGTGACAAGAAGTTAAAGTTTGAAGATGTTAGAGAAAAATATGTATAGGACAAAACTCCCTGAAGCACCCAAACTAGGGTTTGATGGAGTATTTGGTGTTGTATTTCTTTCAACCTATTTCTCATTGACCCTATTTTGACAACCCTTGCACAAATTAGAGATAACTTTACAATTAAGTCTAATRTTTCTTCAATTTGAGGAAGTCATTTCCTTGATTTTTAATCTAAAGTGACTCTTTACATTTTTTGTCTTTTATCTTTCTTCTAATGGGCTCAAATTCGGTTCTCTAAATTCCAAATCCAAATTTAAACTATCTCTTTCAAAAAAAGTGTCGATGGTTTTTCTGATAATAGTGATTATAAATTCTATTATATACCCTAGAAGGACATTGTCTTGATAATAGGTACTCACTTAACCCCTAAATGCCCAAGTCCATTTTTGGGCTTCTCGAATTTTGCTCTAAGCTGAACAAAAAGTCAACATTTTTATGAGTTGAACCAATTCTTTTTGAATTGCAACTGTACAAATTCAAACTAGACTTGTTAGAGATCACATAAAAAAATAAAATACAACAATATCACTTATGGGTTGAAAGATTATAATAGTTGATCATCAAAGTGTTAAAACTGCAAAAGTGATTTGAAGTCTTTCAAACCCCTTTTCACTCAGGTCAAATCTAAAAATCTCGGCACTACAAAAATGAGGTTAAAGGCCTTAACATGCACAAATCCAATCAATTCCTGGCTTCTCAAGTTTCAAGGCCATTTTTCTGTCAAAAAAAGACTCAAAAATGCCATTTTTGCTCCATTCACCTAGAAAAGGAAAAAAACATTTTTCTTCAAAATCTAACTATAAAATCTTATACTTCACTTGTCTTAGATCATGTAGTAAAATCTCATGAAGCTTGACTATAAAAATTGAGAGATATCAAAATTCAAAGTCCAAAAAAAAACTTAGATGTTAGCTTGCAATTTCAAATGACTTCAACTGCCATTTGAGGAAAAAATTTACGCTACAAACTTTGAATCAAATAAATTTTGTACTAAAGGATTGACTCAAGAGTCTATAAAAAAGAAATTCAAAAACACGCACTTGATTTTCATTCTTTAAAAAAACATTCAATAGAAGTAGATTCAAGATTGAACAAAAACTGAATAGTTGATAGCTCCAAAATAGGATTAAAACACAATAATCCCAATGGTAAGATTGTCCTAGCAAGCATACTTAACCCTATCAAGCAATTTTTTTTTAATTTTGTGAAAAACACATTTAGAAATGAAATCTATAGTTTATTTTTTTCAAGAAGATGCTCTAGTTGCCCAAAAAATAAGATTGTCCATAACTTTCATATAACAAACCCAAATGGGATGAATAAAAACTTTTCATGTTTACAAAATTTTAGTTTACAAAAAATTAATTTTTTAAACTTAAATTTTATTTTGTGTGAGGGGGGTTCTACCTGCGGCACCTAAAAAAAGGACTGTTTGTGCCATAACTTTGCTCTCAATCACAGATTGAAAAAAATATATTTTTCCACAAACCTAATGTATTTTTCTATCTTCACAAATCTAAAAAAGAAATCATGATAAATATTGAGACCATAGGGGCTTGCCCAAAATCCATTTTGTCCAAGGAACAATGGGACTTTAGGGGCCAACCAATGATTCCCAAGGTATCAAAATGAATGATTTCCAAGGCCACAAGTGTATCCTTCAACTCATCGACCACATTGCGGCCACATCTTGATTGATGAATGACAAATAATCCTTCTATGTACGACAAAAATGAAATTATTCATCTTCAAAATCTTAGGTGGAAATGGGAGGTCTTCTACAATAGTTTGACTTCCAATGAGTGTTTTTTGAAATTTTGTGAACCAATTATTCACACAATGCTAAAAGGGGTGATTTCCACAGTCACCGGCCCGTTGTTTAAGGATTAAGGGTTAATGATATCTAAAAACTAGGTTTTTCCACCTGGGTGAAATGACCCCCTTGCGCGGCCACTCTAAGTCCAAGGAAGGTGAAAGTAAAATAAAAAATTCCTATTTTGGGCTTTAGTAATTTACCTTGTACACRACTCCTAAATAATTTGGGGCCTTCAAAATTTACAAATTTTACCATGTGAAGGAAATATGGTTTATCGAGCGAGGGTGTCCATTCACCCTGTCTGGGCCATGTTTTTTACAAGATGTTAAATCCTCCATTTGAAGTGGGCCCAAAAAGATTCACCGGAGGTAAAAGTAAAAAAGCCCCTTATTTTGAGTCGTGTCTAGGGTACGGTTTAGACCCCCCCTAACTAATTTGGGGTCTCCAATTGCAAATATGAATTCAGAATTTGCAAAAATAAATTTATGTGAAAAATAAAAAAATTCTAGCGTTTTTACCTATGGTAATTCCAGCCTGCTAGGCCCACTTGGAATGGAGAATTTAACGTCATAACATTCAATAGTCTTCAATCAACCTGCCTTTTCCTTTTTTTAGCATCATCCATCCAAATCTAGAGGGCCAAATTTGAATGCATGGTAACCTGACACTGACCACTAAACACATACCATGCTTTAGAAAATGTTGATGGAGCCACTTGTCAACTACTTTTTGGTGCCAGAGAACTACTTGCAAAACAAACTAAATTACTAATGTCGTGTCTGTTCATCGGGGTAGGTGGGATTGCTTTTGCCCCTCGTGGCTGCTTGCGGCTTGGGGAAATTGAACTGTTTCATTTGTGTAAAAAAAAAAAACTAAATTACTAATGACCCTCCATTAGTGTGCATTAGTTTCAACCCAGTTCCTTTCTTGTTGACATTTTGACAAATTTGACATGTGGCTCATAGCTACTGATATGGTGTGGAATATTCCACACCATTTCGTGGGGGGAAGGCAGTTCGTGGTGTTGCTATTGGGAGGGCGTTAAATCCTCCTCACGAACTGGGCCCCGCAGGCTAGATTTACCGCTGGGGAAAACGCAAGAATGTTTTATTTTTTGCAAATTTTTGTTTTTGCAATTTCTGAATTCATATTTGCAATCAGAGACCCCAAATTAGCTAGGGGGGCTTGAGGACATACCCTAGTGACGGCCCAATCTAGGGGGGTTTTATTTACTTTTACCCTCAAACATCACCGTCAGGGCCCCTGCGGGGCCCAGTTCGTGAGGAGGATTTAACGTCCAGCCTGCTACTGAATGTTTATGCCTTTATGGTCCTGCGTGTTTTCTTGCAACAAATATCGTGCTCAGTCAGTCCTGRCCAATGCAGTTTCGACAGCCTGGCAGATTCTTTTGTAATTTAGTTTCGTTTTATCCGCGTTGGAAGTGATTCTTTTTGTTGACTTCTGCTGAGCTAATAATAGACTCGGCAGCGTCCTCGTCCGTAGGCCTTTGACTTGCTGTAGCACTGGCAGAAATAACAGCAGAGCGTTAAATCGTGCCAACCAAACTATTACCCGCAGGGTAATGTTTGAGGGTAAAGGGTAAAAGTAAATAAAAGCCCCTAGATTGGGCCATCACTAGGGTATGTCCTCTAGCCCCTCTAGCTAATTTGGGGTCTCTGATTGCAAATATGAATTCAGAAATTGCAAAAAAAAAAATTTGCAAAAAATAAAACATTCCTGCGTTTTTCCCAGCGGTAAATCTAGCCTGCGGGGCCCAGTTTGTAGGCACGATTTAACGCTGTCCGAAATAAAAAAAACCATAATTATTTAAAATCCCCAAGCATCCCCCATAAAGCCACAACATTCTTGAATGGGAAGCAGTGTTCGAGGGTAGGACGTTAAATCCTCCATTCGAAGCGGGCCCAGCGAGCTAAAACTACCCTGGGTAAAAACGCTGGAATTTTTTATTTTTCACATAAACTTTATTTTTCGCAAATTCTGAATTCACATTTGCAATCAAAGACCTCAGATTAGCTAGGGAGAGGTCTAGATCATATCCTTAACATGGCTCACAATAGGGGGATTTTTTTATTTTTACCTCTGGTGAATCCTTCTGGGCCCACTTCGAATGGAGGATTTAACGTCCCACGTGTTCAAGAATGTTTTTGAGTTTTACTGGCTAATTTTCTTCAATTCCAAATTGGACTAGTTTTTCAAGCTCGATGTCCGATTATTTCTCTATTTTTTACTTAGATTAGAATTTTTTTAGATTTTTCCACTGATTTTTTGCCGATGTTTTCAGATTGCAAACTGTTTGTTTTTTTCCCAATTCCGCCGGCTGACTTTGAACTAAGTGCTGTTTTTTTCCAAACATTGATTATTCGGAAGCACTGGACCAGGGCGAACTGAGTCATCTGACTGCTTTAGTGGACCTATCAGAAGGTAAATGTAAAAAATGCCCCCTATTCTATTCTGCACCAATTCTGTATTTCTTCACCTCCCCTAGCTAATTTGGGGCCTCTGATTGCAAATATGAAATCAGAATGTGCAAATTTTATCATGCGTGGTAGATAAAAGAACTCTAGTGTTTTCTCCAAGGATAAAAAAAAGTGCTGTAAAAAGGGTCAATGTGCCCTGGCCAAGTAGTGGGTACCCTTTTTATAGTAGTACTGTAATTTGAATAAGGTGGAAGCACTGAAAACCGTCAATATAAGCAATTCATCATAGTTGGAGGCATCTTTTCCTAAAAATTACATTTTGGTAGTATTAGCGAGTGAAAATCATGAATATTTAAAAAAAATTAGATCTTTTAGATGTTGTATGTAATTTCTATGATTTTTCAAAAAGCAAACTGCCTAGACCATGAAATATGTCCCCTAGGTGCATCCAAACCTGAACTCTGAAAAAATTAGTTGTCAGCACATCAGAGCTAAGTATGTGTCCTTCACATGCGTGTTAGCCAATCATAATTAAACATTTGGAGGACACATTCAACAAAGTCGAGGGACACAATTGGGTGAGTCTAAGGCCCATCATTAGGAACATGTGCGGTAATAGGTGCTTCCACCTTAATGTAAAACAACCCATTTTAGACWGAATAAGGAGTTTAGCCTCATATTGTTGTTGAAATGTTTCAATTTATTTTCCATGTAAAGACAAGACAGTGTGGAAATCAACAAGTGCAATTGAACTTATCATTAAGAAATAAATTAAATCCAAGAAAAGACTGCTTCATAATGCAAAAATTGGGTGGAAAAGAGCCTTCTTAACTCACTAATTGGGCCAAGATTTGCATGATGGGTTCAAATGTTTGTCATCATACTTGATTGCAAATAGACTTCTTTGGAGCTTGTTCTCATAGCTAGATTAGTTGGAAGCTTGCTCGGCCTTCCTTGTGCAGTTTTGTTGAACTTACTACCTCGTGCCCTAGCCCGCTTGGTGTCATGTTGCTTTGGTTGTTTTGTCTTGTTGTCTAAAAATATAAAAATTCTTGCTGAGGTTTTTCCTATGGTCCGCTGTATTGTTTCCTTTAAATCAATGGAAATCTTCCATGTGTTTCCAAAAATTAATTAATTAATTATCATAATTTTCTAATCCATCTCCACAATCTCATTGYCATTATCCAACCCATCTCCAAGATTTCTTGGTTTAATCACGGAGGACGACTAAGAGACTCCTCCTACAAATTACCACATGCCATGTGGTCACTATCAACTTCTAGTGGTCCTATGTGGTGGTTGTAATCAGGATGTGGACAACCTCATACTCAACTCAATTAGAACCAAAATTAGTGAGGACATTCAAAACCCCTTGATGAGTTCAATTCCCATGTAATGATTTTTTTGACTAAATATAAATCTGCTACGAATTTTTGAAGTGTTCAACGCTTGATGGCCTAAAAGAGTTATGTAGACTATCCCAAAACCAACAAAATCTGAATCCATAATCCATATCTTATTACCTAGAGTAGTCAATATGGAAGGCCGAAAAAGTCAATTAATACAATGAATTTCACACCCAAAAGTTGGAAGTTCCTATAGWGGTCGCTAACTATATTCTGGGTCTAAGTTTTTGCTTGTTTGTTACAGTAAAAACTTGACATCAAATCATGCTTTCTGTTTACAAAAATGTTTGGGTTTGATGCTGGATTTGTATGTCCTACTTGAGATGACAACATTGATGCCACTGCTGTTGGAAGCACTGAACTTACTGGTCACTTTTGCACAGAAACGTGATGTGTATGTTTGTGACTTTGTGGTTGCGTTGAAGATTGCAGAGCCCGGACAATTGTTTACTCTTTACATTGACAAGATTACTACATATACGGCAAATGAGTTATGTATAGGGCAATGCCCGAGAAGGAGGGCACTGCGTGTGAAAAGGGCCGACGAGGAGGGCGGAGCCCGACTAGGAGGCACTCTTTTGCACGCAATGCCTGATGACGAGGGCCATTGGCCCGGCGTGAACCACTACTGGGAAATGCAAAACTTTGGATGACTAAAAAACAATTTGGATGGAAAATCCGTAATGCCCGATTWCGCAATTTTGCCCGCATAATCGGGCATTATGGGAAGGAAACCCTAATTACTYCGTAGAATCCTTCCRGGCAATGAACGGCGCATTTCCCGGCAGTGGTTTACGGGCCTTTGAGAACATCCTTAATTGTTTAGATAGCAAGATCTACATGAAGTGGGTATCGGATTTGAACATCAAGTTTCCRCAACTTGTCTTGGTGGCTAATGGCTAGGGAAACCATGAAGTTTGGTCCTTTAGGAGTTAACGTAAAGATATCCATTATATCCTATTTGAAGGTGACATCTCAGCATTGATCACCCCCTTTGTTATGCCCGCTTTAATTTTAGAGGTAGTTTTGATTTGGCAACATGGTTAGAAAATATGTACAGTCACGTACCTAAACCTTACAAATTTTTGCCTCCGCAGTGAATACAATTTCAGGCTGTCAGATTTGACACCCTCTCGAGGGCTGAACAATTGTTTTTTCTCAATGAAATTTTTTTTACAAGATCATCTACATGTTAGTAACATCTGTGCCAAATTTCAAGGCCAAAAGATTTACACAAAAAAAGATATTCAAAATCTACCAACATGTGTAGCTGTGAGAAAAATTTCACTCCTCCCAACTTTGACACCCTTCCAAGGGCTGCATTTTTTTAATTTTGATATGAAATTTTTTACATGGGATTGGATCTATGATGATAACAAGTATCACAGATTTCATGTTCAAAAGATTTTTTCAAGTAAAGTGATTGAAAGTCTACCAATTGGCGTCACTGTAAGAGACAATTTCACTACCTCCAACTTTGGCACCCTCTCAAGGGTAGAAAAATTGTTTTTTTACCATGAAATTTTTTTGACGAGATTACATCTATGTTGATAACACATGTGCCAAATTCCAAGTTCAAAAGATTTTCCCAACAAACCTTATTGTAAATCTACCAACAAGTGTAGTTACGAGAATGATTTCACTATTGCCAACTTTGACACTGTCCCAAAGGTTGAATTTTTTTTTATTTACCATGAAATTTTTGGTATGAGATCACCTCTATGTTAATGAGATGCTTGTCAAATTTCAAGTTCAAAAGATTTGCCCAACAAAACTTATTGTAAATCTACCAACATGTGTAGTTATGAGAATGATTTTTTCAGCCCTTGGTGTAGTGTCATTTTGTGGGTCAAAGTTTGGAATCGATGTAAATATCATTCTCATAACTACACATGTTGGTAGGTTTGGGTACCCGACTATACAAGAGCATGTATTCAGGCTTCTTTGGGAATGTGTCAAGGCAGTAAATTGGAAGAAGTATGGAGACTTAGAACTCATGCCATTACTATCACATGTCATGGACRACATCAGTGTTGTGAATTTGAACAAAAGGGTTGATCAAGAGGGTGGGCAACTTCTCAACACAAGAGCCATCATTGTCAACATTCCAGGGCCCTAGTGGCTCCAGCATGGGCCGATCTTTACAAGAGTCAATCATCGACAATGATGAGCTCATTCTTCCTAGTCTTTTTGACGTCCTACTTTGCATAAGTTTGCCTAGAGGCTTCCATACAACATTCTCTCAATTCCGCCTTGCTTTAACTGGTGCACAATTCTTGGAGAATTTTGATTTTTTTGTCATGAGTGTATATAGACTATGTATGACACATGGATGATCAACTACTTGTTAGGGACCAAATAATGTGCAAAGGTTTTCTAACAATGTATTATAATATGAATGCAAATGCTATGAATGCAAATGCTATGAATGCAAATGCTAAGTGAAAATGGTACCGGAAATGTTATTTTGGAGACAAGCGATGGCTGGAAATAGTTACTTGTAATGTGACATTGATTTGTTCTCTTTAGATACTCACCGTTTTCAAAAGAACATCTTTTGATAGCCTTATGTTATGAGAGGTTGTCATTTCACTCATTTGTACTTTAACCCATTAACCCCTCAACGCCCAAGGTCAAACCATGCCTGGAAGCATCTTCCCTTTGYAAGTGTTAAAAGTCTCACTTTTAGTCAGTTATGAAGATCTCAACCGTACAATATTGTAGTGTGCATGTTGTAGATGTTGTGGAAAAAATTCGGGGTCATTTGACCGTATAGATTGAAAGATTATAATGTTTTAGTGTTGAAAAAATGTGCTAAAATCTTCTCAAAAACACATTTGGAACGAACTCTCACTATAACGAATGTCATATGTAGTAATTTTAACCTGAACGCGGTCCCGATCTTCCATGGGGGCAAACGCGTATATATCAGTGCCACGCACAACAATATCCTCCAATGCCTGTCGCATCAGAACATGCAAACTGTGAGGTCCAGCATACACCTCAGTCATAAAGAACCCCAAAGCGCACCATCTAACAAAACAACGACATCATACGTCCAAAGGCTTGCTTAAGAAACCACAAGCGATCATGAACTGCTAAATTAATGAACCAAGGCTCTACATCTGCAAAAAGTCTCCGATCAAAAARTCCGTGTGYCTTTGGGGATTCTTCGCCTATGCATGAACAATCTCCTGAATTGGTGACAAAACTCCAGGGATAGGACTATCATGGACTTGCATCAAACATCCATATCGTAAGTTACGTATAAGGCAGGTCAGAAGTTGCACCGCATTAATGGCTTGCAGGTCAAGCCCCCGCCGTAGTGCACGTTCCTGGCGCTTTGAAGCAATCATTTCCTTGCGTTCGCGTTTCTTCTGTCCTGTGATATTCAAGCCATATTCGTTTTAAGWTATATTTTACCAAATCAAAAGCACTTTCTTGACTTCATCAACGAGATAAAAATCGAACTCTAATGTTGTTGCGTACCGAGGTTCATGTCATGCAACATCACAAAGCAAAATGTGGTGTGGTAAGGAATATTTACCAGGCACTGTTTTTGACTTCTTTTTGGATTTGTGAACGCTCAATGGCCAAGCTGCAGGTTGAATCGATCTCCCAATACTTCCTTTAGTCTGCTTTCCAGAGCCTGGAGTCTTGGGGATCTTGTCTGCAAAAGATGAACATTCACAACCTTATTAACACCCATATTTGATCACAAGTTTAATGTACGCCAATATCTAAAACCAAACCATAATGAGCATACACGTTTTCAGAAAATGATGAGCAAACCARCTACAGATACCTTACACTAAATTATTTGCTAATGACTTGCAGTAACTGCCCACCTGGCAAAAAAATTTCATCTTCCATGAGATCAATGAGCTGATCAACRTCATCTTCGTCTTCAGAATCCTCCTCACTATCCTCCAACTCTAAATTCCGCAGCAAAGTGGACGTCTTCGCCTTGCGTCCATGTCTCGCATTTGAACCACCAAATACAATTTTTTCCGCCATGTCCTCTAGCTCGGAGTCTAGACTCTCATCGTCAATGTCCATCAACTCTTTCCCCTTACTCTGCCGTTTAAATCTCCACATTTTCTCTGCAGCTAGACAATGTTTGATTAGCATTACTGCTCCTCGAGTAACAAATTCAGAAAAATATGAAAAAATAAACTTTCAAATATCCCAAAATAGACATACCAGCATAGAATACGGAAAAGCAGTGAGAAAGACAACTTTTAAAGACAGTACACAGCAGACCAAAGCAGATAAAGCACCAAGAATTCTTTTTTCCAGTTAAACCGGTAAACAGTTCTACACCAAAGCATTCACAGRATCTACAAAAAAAATTCTACGAATAGACGGCCCAGGAGACCAACAACCGTGACACTCTACAAATTGCTGAACATAGATTGTTCCAATAAAGTACCGGTGAGAATAGGCGCAACACACGACATTCCTATAGAGGAAAAAAGAAGTTGTTCCAAAGAGAAAAAATTAAGACTCCATTGCACTTTCAGCACTTCTAGCAAAGGCTCGATATGAGTGTCATCACTAACAATACATAGCGATGCTATATAACATGAGGATATTYGCGTAAAACGATTGRGTAACTCATACACCCTCAGCAGCATCCAGCAGTCCATTCTAAAGTTGTTTACCATCCAACTTGTGACAGACGGACTCTCAGTGGTGGAAAAGTAAGGTGTTGAGGTCCTACCAGGTGATGCGCAACCACTGTCACTTGAATCATGATCGCTTGTTTCAGTGCTTGTATYATCCTCATCCTCATCCTCCGAACCTTCGGAACCCATATCTTCTACTGCAACATGCTTAATTTTGTTTTTCAGCAGCCAGCTAGCGTCCAATATTTCATCAGCGCCTTCAACATTGGCCATATAGTCTTCAACTAAGTCGACATCGACATCTGAGTCGCTTGAAKCCACTATACTTTCTCCTGACCCACTGAAAGCATCCTCCAGCCATTGTCCTCTCTGGTAAACTCTAGGACCTCGCTTCGCTTGTTTCCTCCGATTTTTCCCCCTTGAAGAATATGGCTGTCGACGTGCATCGAACTCCTCGTCAAAATCCTCACTCTCGTCAGAAAGGGTGATCCCTGCCTCCGTAAACACCTTCAAACCCCCGATGCTAAGGTATCCAGCATTTCTCCCTTCCACAGAAGAATTTTCGATAGGAGTTCCTCTTCTGTTCTTCTTAGTCCTCGGAGTAGACCTCAATTTCTCATGTCCAGAAGCTTTCACATGGATATAATCATCTTGTTCGTTGTCAACCTTCATTGCCTCTAAAACAGCCACATTCCTATCCTCAGAACAATTCAATTCTGAATCAGCAATATTTCCWGATTCCTCTGCTTCGAACCCGCGACTGGTACAGCCTGCAGATTCTTGATCCACAAATCCCAAACCTGCAGTTCTTGTTTCTGAGTCCAGTGCCTCTAAAGCCTGAAAAAACGCCCAGAAATGCCATGGTACATTACAAGTACGCAATATGTAAGATGCTGAGCACCTCCTAAGCCTTCAAACCAAGCAAAAACAGGTAAGCCGACATACCAAAACGCGTAAGAATGTCATGATCAATATAAATAAAAGAAAGTTGCACGTCAATACCTCTTGGCAGCCTGTGCGATCCATGAAAACCTCGACTCGACCTTCAATAGCTGGAACCACGACCTCCCTATCTCCTAAGCCAGCTGCGCTAACGTGCACGGGAAGAGTAATAATATTCTGCTGAGAYAAAATACGATACATCTCAAGAACCGTCATGATTATTAAGGGAAAACAAGGACGTATCAACCAAGGTCAAGGCAAACACATATTATAACATTGTCTGTAGMACAGCATCGTACATACTGAAGGAGTCCATTAAGATTCCAGACACTCACAACCAAATTTAAGAGCAATGTTGTAGAACTGTGTAACTGATTACGAAACACCTGCTCCGATAAATTACTTATCATTACAACTAGAGTATGAGAGAGTACTCACTGCACWGTTAATAGCACCTCCTCTCCGACTGTCAAGCTGTGCGTAGTCAAAGCTAACAAAAGTAAAGGGATTCTGCGCAGGTCTAATCACCCCAGCCCTATTTTGAGATCCCCGTCTATTGCTTGAAACCGGATGCCTTGAACCTACGTGGGAACCCTCAGGCGTTCTGCCTCCTCTGCCACTAGCTGAATAATAAAACAACAACACGGCCAAGGAATACAAACCGCTCAGAAGATGTCATAATTCTGTTTTGTGCATGAGCTCGGGTAGAAGAACATCAAACACAGAAACAAGAGTAGAATTTTTTTGGTGTAGGGATTCCATAATTGCCCACAAACTAAAAAGCCTCATAACTTTCATCTCAACTATTGAAATGCAATGATTCAAAGCTTTTTGAGCACGTAGAAATCTAAAGAACAAATTTCAAATTTTTATTTCTTACAAAAGTGATTTTTTTTAGATCTGCCCGGACTGCCTGAGTTGAGAAACAAACAACATATTATGCGATAACTTTTTATTCATATTTCCGAATGTCATGAAATTTGTGCATATAAAAGATTTTCCTTGTCCCCACATTCTATTCAAATTTCAGCCCAAAATATGCAAATCTCCAGTCACACGTACCTGCCCGAAATTTCTATGTTGCCAAAAAACGCATGTTGGTCCTTTAGGGGTTAAAGTGGTAAATGTATTTTTTTGAATTTAACAATATATTAAAAGAATCAAGTTTTTTGCAATTACGGAACTGCGTAGGCTATATGGTAAAAGCTTTGGAAATATTGTTTTGGTTAAAAATGGTGTGCCAAATTCCACCACTCCCATTCTTTAACGTCTAAAGTTCCAAGATATGTTTTTGGGTAACATAGATTTTTTAAGTAGCTCACTATGGATGGAATTTTCAAATTTCTTCTTTAAAATTTTCATAGACATTGTGGTTGAGGAGTAGCTTTAAGGCGCAATAATTTTATAACTTTGGACTGCATGATTAAAAAATTATTGTCRTATATGTGGGTTTTTTCTTAGCCCGGGCAAGAGTCGATGTAGCTTAGAAAATGTCTTTCTTTTGGAAAAAAATATTTAAAATTGGTTTTCAAGATTTACATATACAAGAAAATCTTTGAATCATTCCGTTTTGATTAATGAGATGAAAGTTATAAGGAGTTTTAGTTTGACGGCACTTATGAAGTCCCTACTCTAAAATAAACTTTGAAGTCCTTTATTTTACTCAATGTTTGATGTTTTTGAAAAAAATATAATTATTAGATGTAGATTGTTTATTACAACATTACCATCATTGGAATTGAATTTTTCTCGGAGTTTTATAATTCCATAACTAAATTCTTAACAATTTAGTATTTTGAATCATCTCTAYTTCTATCTACTTACTATTTTTTCCTATATGTTGTACAATTCCAAATGATTTCAATTTTTTCAAGCATGTAGCCAAATCACCTTGAAGAATGAATCCAAAGATGSACCACCWTTTTGGACATTTTTT